>OVAF01000027.1:87813-131571 GCA_900406245.1 Odontarrhena argentea
TGGTAGAGATCCCAGCTCGTAAATACGTTCTGTTTTCTGAATCTCCATCCATTTCTCCATCCTTTTCGTGTATCCAGCTCCTCTCCATTTCTTGAGATCTATCACCATCACTCATGTGTTGAAGTAACAAGGCAAAATAGTAAATATTGAATTTCAATTCCGGGAAAGTCGATCTCACCAGCGACTCCAGGCTCCTCGTCTCCTCCAACGACACGATGAAGTGGAAGAAGACGCTCTCGGGGCACATCGAGTGCTGAAGGATCGAATTAACGGCCGCGATTGACCCACGCAGGTACTCCACGTCCAGCGTGATCGCCACGTGGACCAACGACAGGTTACAGATGCCGGAATCTTCACCGGAGGAGAGGCATTCCTCGGCATTACGAAACGCAGGGGATTTTCTGAAGGAGGATAACAAACTCCGATCTGAAAGCTGCGGTGGCGGTCGGAGGTAAGCTTCGAGATGCGATGACCGGATCGCAGCCGCCGGAGGAAACGATTGTCGGGACGGAGATAACACGATTAGCTGCGTCGTTTTTGATGAACGGATTCGAAAGAGAAGAGGTTCAGAAGATTCGCACGGCGGATTGGGAATTTGGGTGTAATCGGAACCCTAAGCAGTTCTATTTGCAGAGAGTAAAACGTTCCGTTCCAATCGTGTAACGGAAATGAAATGACTCCGTCCACTTAATCCAGGGCTACTAAGGTAATTTCCCATTGAGAAATGGCTTATTTGAAACTTTCATCATTCGGGTGGCAACGTCTAAAAAGTCGTCTTCTATTTAATGGCATATATATAATTATTCCTATATACTATATGGTATATACTTTTTTAATATACAGTAATGACTTCATAATTTATAGTCAGTGATCCAAGATTACCAGATTCCTTAATCTAATCATGTTAGGGGCCCAAGATGAAATCATGTGGCTATGTGTTCATACTTCATAGCCACTGGATTATAAAGTTCAAGTCTTTGTTATTCTTTTGATCGTGTCTTTGTCCAAAGTTTTCTTTTTATCATTTTCGTGGAAGTTTCAATCAGCTAAAAAGTCCAACACAACTAGTAGATTACAGCACAAGTTTCGATAGAAATCATGACAAAGGCAAAAGGATTAATGAAGTAGTTTGGCTTATGATATGCTTCATATGAATGGATATTTTATTCTAACAACTTCATCTGGAGTTGGAACCCGAACTTGCCATGTACTCGGCTACAAGCTTTGAGAAAGAAGAAGACTTGTCTTCAAGTAATCTCGCTGGTGAATCATGTTCTTTGATAAGACCTGCAATTAAAAAGAGTGAACATTTGAATACAAGGCTTCTGATGATTAGAACTAAATAAGATTTGTATGATCTAAGTCACACGACCTTCATCTAGGAGCAGCACCATATCGCTGTCTATAACAGAGGATATTCTGTGTGCGATTGTTATCACTGTACAGTCCGAGAAATGTTGTCTCAGAGTCTCCTGGATCAGATTATCAGTCGCAGTGTCTACAGAAGCAGTGGCTTCATCAAGAACCAATACTTTGCTTCTCTTGAGCAAGACCCGTCCCAGACACACCAATTGTCTCTGACCAACACTCCAATTTTGTCCATTCTCGCTAACTATAATACAAAACCCTCTGGTTTTCATTCACAAGATATGTTTAAAAGATTCAGCAGCATGATTCTTTCTTATGGTGCTTTTATACTAACCAGTGGAGTCGAGCTTTAGTTCTTTCTTCCTTACTTCATCCCCGAGTTGGCATTTGTTGAGTGCCTGAAACAAAGAACCACATACACTTTGAGAAGCTTCCTTTTGTTATCTGCAGAAACAGAGAAATAAACAAGAGCCAACAAACCTCCCAGATTTGGTCATCAGTGTATTCCTCAAGAGGGTCCAAGTTACTACGAACCGTGCCTTCAAACATGGTTGGATCTTGAGGTATGATACTTAGTCTGGAACGCAAGTCATGCAGCCCAATGGTCATGATGTTTATTCCGTCTATCATGATTTCTCCAGCTGCAGGTTCCACAATCCTAAAAAGGGTTTGAATTAGAGTGGATTTGCCACATCCTGTTCTTCCAACGATTCCGGTTTTCAGACCCCCTGGAAAAGTGCATGTCAATCCATGCAGCACCATAGGCAGATGTGGCCCATACCGTACCTGCAGATTACGGAAAGTGATCTCTCCACGAGAAGGCCATGATTTTTCAGGTGGAGTTGACTCAATTTCCAGAGGTGGTTCACTGGGGATGTTTATATATTGAAGCATTCTCTCCACAGATATCATTTTGTTCTCAAGATCGCAAAGTGTCCATATCATAGTTGATTGCAGGCTATTTAATTTGAGTGCGTACGTAATTGCCAATCCTGCGAAGCCTATAAGAAGCAGAATACCAAATTTACGTGGAAGAATTTCAGTTGTGACTCTGAACCCAGAGATAAAAAAGCAATGCTAAAAGGATGGACACTTACTTGGATTAATCACTCCTTCAGGTGCAGAAACTAAGATAACCAGTGTAATCACAAATGCAATAGTAGATAACAGTTCAAGGCGGAAGCAGAGCCATTCCATAGCACCAATCGTATGAAACTTTAGCGTAGACAAACTATCGCTAAGTCTCATTACGTTAACCAGGAAGTTTTGCTCTTGATCAAAGCTCCTGATAGTTGTTATCCCTGATATTGTTTCCGAAAAATGATGTACCAAAGGCGATTTGCTTATTCCAGCTAATCTTGCGAGTTCCCGAGCAGCAGATATGTAATATTGCTGCAAATATATGTTAAATTAACAAGTAAGAGAGGGAACCACAATAACCTTATTATGTTTCATATCAATAAGTAAGAAGCAACGTTGATTTAAGACTTTCAGGGTTATGAAGAATACCCGGTACCAGGCACATGCAGAAACGACAGGGATGAAGACAATGAGGACCTGCCAAGCGACTTGTACTATCACTCCGATAATCCCCAGAATGTTAATAGCTGCGATAGCAACATATGCAAATTGACCAGGTAACCTCAAATCCACAACGCTTTGGTCTGTAGAAGCCTAAGCCAAAATTTAAAACAGAGTAATCAGATGAACAGGTTTGTCGAATCTGTTTTTGGTATTGTCATTGCCGATTTTGCAAAACAACATGCATATGGGTATAACTTACTCTATTCAAAATTCTTCCCATTGGGGTGGCATCAAAGAATGACATGGAGGCACGGAAAATGCGGAGATGCATTTGGGTGAAGAGTTCAGTAGCTATCTTGAAACCAGTCATTGCCACCAACAATGCTCTGACAAGTATGCAGAAGGAGCTCGCGATGGCTAGAAGTACATAGACTACAATCAAGGTAAAGCCACTGACTGAAAGTTCCACATCCTTGGAAACAGGAGTCAAACAAGTGATCCAATAGTTGCTTCCAATGCTTAGAATCTGAAAGAGAATCTCTACTACTAATATAATAGGAATGATTGCTCCTCCGTATGCTAGTGCCATGTACTTTTGGTACACAGTAAACCCTACACTGCCCTTCTCCCTTTCCTCATCTTGAACTAGTTGTCCTCTTGGCTTGTTACCTTTATCTTCATTTCCTTCATCTTGGAGTACTTTGCTTTCTTTATTCACAGTAGATTTATCAGAAGCATAGCCTGCATCATATGAATCAACTGTTGCCAAGGCATTAGAGTGAGCACCTACAAGTTCCATGAAATCTGTTCCTGAACCGAGAATTTCATTGTATTTTCCTGATTGTGTGATCTTCCCATCTTTCATAACCTACAAAAATTATTATTTGATTTCATAAGTATGTAGTTAGTAAATACACATGCAAGAAGGTAGAGCAGACAAGACACAAACCAGTATAAGATCAGCTTCAGGTAGGAATTCAACTTGATGAGTGACATATATGACTGTTTTGCATCTCAGAAGCCCCAACAGGACTTCCTATTAAAAGATATTGTTAAGAGTGATAGATACATAGAAGAAGCCAGAGCAGAGTAGATGGTAAGTCAAGGTAACCAGAATGAGAAGATTTTGATTACTACCTTGAAGAGATGTGATCCAGTATGAGCGTCAACAGCACTAAAAGGGTCATCAAACAGATATATATCTGCGTCTTGGTACAGAGCCCGAGCGATCTGTATGCGTTGCTTCTGTCCACCGCTTAGGTTGATACCCCTTTCCCCAATAACTGTCTGGTCATGGAACGGAAGTAACTCCAAGTCCTTATTCAAAGAACATGCCTCAAGCACCCTCTTGTACCAGTCTCTTTGCATTGGCTTTCCAAACAGAATGTTTTCTTCGACTTTGCCACTTTGGATCCAAGGTGATTGTGCAATGTATGCCTTTCTTCCACAAATCTTAAGATTTCCAGAGATTTTGGGAACTTCACCCAGTATGGATGAGAGTAAGCTTGATTTACCAGAGCCAATAGTACCACAAATAGCTACATTCATCCCTTGAGAGACTTTGAAACTCACGTCTCTCAGTGTAGGGATTGGGGAAGAGTCATCCCAAGAGAAAGTACCATTGCTGATATCCACAGCCATTTCTGAACTTCCACTAGGAAGTCTCTCCACGACGTTTTGCTCCAAATCATCTAGACAGAGGAAAGAAGCAATCCTGCCAAGAGATACCTTCATTTGAACAAACATCGAGAGTGTTTCGGGAAGTTTGTAGATTGGGCTTTGCAGAATCCGAAAAGTTGCAAGGGCTGCCAGTATATTCCCTGATGCAAGAGGAATCTTCAGCAACATACAAGCGCCAAAAGCTGTGGCGGATATGAAAGAAGGTGCCGTCCACAGAACAGAGCTGATAGCCGCTGCATTATACACAAATTTCTTAAGCCAGCCTGCTTCGATATGTCTAAGTTCAAGAATCTTAGAAAGGAATTTCATCTCCCATCCCTGAAGTTTGAGAATCCTCATGTTCAGTAAGACCTCTGATGTTTTCTTCATCCTGTTGTCTTTGGACTTCATCAAATTGTTCTGAAACTTCTCTTCCAGCTTTGCAAAGGGATAATTTGCCAGCATAACTAAAATAGTGGCAGGAAAAGCTGCAACTGATCCCAGTCCAAGGCTTTTGTACAGGATCCATAAGGCCAAACTAAGTTGTAAAATAACTATCCATGGATCATGCATATACCAAGCAAAAGAATTGATCCTGTCAGCATCTACTGCCATGAGGTTTATAATCTCGCCACTAGTGTGTCCTTGCTTCGAATGACATGGAAGGGTCAAGCCCTTTTCGTAGATCATCGAAACTAGAGCCGCTCTCATCCCAAGCCCAGATTTTTGCGCCCGGAAGAAATAATGCCTCCGCGTTTGACATTCCACAAGCTTAGCAACAGAGAAAGTTATCACTAAAACATACCCTTGGTTTTTATATTGTCTGTGACCGTTCAGGTACTGAACGAAACTATCCATGAGGTACGGTGCAACATAGCAAGATATCGTGTAGACAAAAGCAAACATAGCTGACAGACCAATATCTCGCCACACTGTGAAGAAGAGTGCCTTAATAAGCTTAAGCTTGGTGATCCTTCTTTCACCACCGTCCCACTCAAGCTTACTCCTAAATAGTCGAAATAGGTTCTCAGCTTTGTCATTACTATCAACCTGAGGAACATCCTTGCTGTCTATGATTTTCTCATTTCCTAAGACAATTAAAGGACTCATCCAAGAGAAACTGATGAGACTGAAAACTCCAGCTTTTGAAAAAGGTGCAGTGGCCTCATCCTGACCTTCATTCTCACTAGATTCAGCACTACTCAAGAATGGTTCTTCAAGAGGGTTGATCCCTTCACCTTCTCCTTTCTTCCACAAGCAAGAACAACAAAGAAACAAGCCAGCGAAAACTCCCACCAAATCAGGCATTACAATGTGAACTGACACCACTTCTTGCTTCTTGTATAGAATGAAGTCTACCACAAGATGGTAGCATGAAACCATGAAATAGAAAACCCACCAGACTCGAAGAAGAAATGGTAACTTTTGCTCATGAGAATCAGTGTACAGACCACCCATGTAAACAGAGATAGTACCCCAAGTAAGCGCAGCCAACAGAAGATCTAAGAAAGTCCAACCAATTCTATGCCAGTGAACACAACTCAGCAAAGAAAGCACGGAATAAAACACAGATAATGACACACAGCACACCAGAATCAGTTGACCACACGTCAAAGACATCTTTTTAAGCCTGCTATCAGTTGAAACCTCACTGTTTTCAGAAGCTACACTCTTCTTACAAACCCATGAACCAAAAAGAGTAAGCAACAACACCAGATTCAAGGAAAAGGAGAGCAAAGGAAAGTTGATGGGATAAAAGAGAAGAAAACCGATCGGAGTTTCCATCAGAAAATGAGAATTGACCAAAATGAATACTCTCAAGTGAGTGGAGAGTATTTATATAGACAACTGAGTCAATAAAAAATATTAGATTCGGGGACCAAGACAAGAACAGACAGGTATATGCGGAGTGGGTAGGGAATATTAAATAATACATTCCATGACAACATAGCCTTCCCCACATGAATACTTTAATGTTCAAACCCTTGCGCACCACGTTCGCAGAAAATTCGTATGAAGAGTCTCTCAAAATACACAACATAGAGAACTTGTTTGGAAACATAGATGAACAAGTAGAACCATCAAAATTCGACCAATACATTAGAAAATCCAACACTAGGAGCTGGAGAGGTAATTATATTGCAATTTTTTTTCTGAAACAAGTTTTAACAGAAACTTACAGAGAAGAATAGGTAAGACCTGGTTGGTGTTGTTCTAATTTTCAAGAAAACTGTAGAAGCTATCGTGAATTAAAGGGTTCTCTGGTACCACATACGCACCATCTTTGAATTGTTCTGCAATTGATTGAAGTAGGCCAAAATTAGCAGTGTTAACAGATTCAAATGCTTCCAAATGAAGGAACTAAAAGGCATGAAAGGGTTTTTAAATCTCTTACCCGGGCTTCAATCCACCCCAAATAGTTCCTCTGTCGCTACTCAAAAGGTGAAATTCTTATACAGCGTTATACATTCTTCACTCTTTCAGAAGAGTGAAGAATGTATAACGCTGTATATGGATTTGTCTAATGGTGAAACTGAACCGTTGATGACGGAAGAAGGAATCGCGATAGGGAAGACGGCGAATTTTGTATTCTGATCGATTGAGAAGGATTAAAAAAATCGGTGCTCTTCATCCTTCTCCATAGTGAGTGTTGACTTGACTTCAGAGTTCAGACATCAACCTCGAGACGGAGACTTTCGTGTGGTTTGGCTATAATGGGCTTTGTTGGACTATTTGAGTTGGGCTTTATTCATTTTACGGAATTAAGCAAATGCCTATCACAGAAATGTCTGTTGCATTTCGGATCATGGAGAGAACAGAAACAGAGGATGAAAAATTAGATAGAGAATCGAGAAGAAAAACAGAGCTTCGATGTTCTTGTCATTTTCTTTCTCATTACTTCGTCATCGTCTTGACCTGTTTCTTCTTCATTTTTTTTCCTTTTGGCGTTTATTTTTGTAAAATGAGACCAGAATTATGAACCACCCTTAGAGCAACCTTATTCTTGGTTACAGAACAAAAAAAACAGAGCAACCTTTAATATTACCCTTTGTTTATCATAACTGAAGTTTTTGAGCTTCATAAACGTTTAATCATATAGAAAAATTTAATTACAACGTCAGATTCGTATTACATTACAATTTTGGATCGAAACCGAAGAAGGCTACTAATAGGAGTATTGTGGCTCTGATTTCTCTCATCTTTTCAAGAATCTTTGAATCTAACAACTTCTTTTGAGTCTGGAATCTGAACTCGCTGTGTATTCTGCCACAAGCTTCGAGAATGATGATGACTTGTCTTCCAGCAATCTCGCCGGTGAATCGTGCTCTTCGATAAGCCCTGCACTCAGATAGAATAACCATTTAAATACAACTTTTCTCATAACACAACATAATATATGTATGACCATTCGTTCTGGACCTTGGTCTAGGAGCAGGACCATATCACTGTTTATAACCGAAGATATTCTATGCGCAATTGTTATCACTGTACAGTCTGAAAAGTGTTGCCTAAGAGTCTCCTGGATCAGATTATCGGTCGCGGTATCTACAGAAGCAGTGGCTTCATCAAGGACCAATATTTTGCTTCTCTTGAGCAAGACTCGTCCCAGACACACCAATTGTCTTTGACCAACACTCCAGTTCTGTCCATTCTCGCTAACTGAAATATCAAATGCTCATCTTATATTCCTTAGAATGTTTCAGAGCTTCATAAAGATTCTTTGTGACAGTACTTTTATGGTTACTGACCAGGGGAATCAAGCTTTAGTTCTTTCTTTCTTACTTCATCCCCGAGCTGACATTTGTCGAGTGCCTGAAAAGAGAAATCCATAGTGTGAGAAGCTTTCTTCTGTCATGTGCAGAGACACAGAAAGAAACAAGAGCCAACAAACCTCCCAGATTTGCTCGTCAGTGTATTCCTCAAGAGGGTCCAAGTTACTACGAACCGTGCCTTCAAACATGGTTGGATCTTGAGGTATAATACTTAGTCTCGAACGTAAGTCGTGCAGTCCAATGGTCAAGATGTCTACACCGTCGATTCGGATTTCTCCAGCTGCAGGTTCCACAATCCTAAAAAGAGTTTGAATAAGAGTGGATTTACCACAGCCTGTTCTTCCAACGATTCCAGTTTTCAGGCCTCCTGGAAAAGTGCATGTCAATCCGCGCAGCACCATAGGCAGATGTGACCCATATCGTACCTACGTAATTTATTCATCTTACATCAGTCACAAGAACTTCCACGTCATCAGGATCGAAGAAGAAAGACAGGATTTTGTTACCTGCAGATTACGAATAGTAATCTCTCCACGAGAAGGCCATGACTTCTCTGGCCGATTTGATTCAATCACGAGGGACGGTTCACTGGGGATGTCTATGTACTGGAGCATTCTCTCCACAGATATCATTTTGTTCTCAAGATCACACAGTGTCCATATTAGCGTGGCTTGCAGGCTATTTAAATTCAGTGCATATGTAACCGCCAATCCTGCCAAGCCTTTAAGAAGTAGACCACAGAGAAAAACGGGGAAATTTAGTTGTGAATGGAAATAAAAGGAAGAACTGATAAGGGGGCGGTAATTTTACCAGGATTGATGACTCCTTCAGGGATGGAAACTAAAATAACAAGTGAAATCGCAAATGCAGCTGAAGATAACAGATCAAGGCGGAAGCAGAGCCACTCCATTGCGGCAATGGCATGGAACCTCAGCCGCGAATAACAATCGTTAAGTGTCATGACGTCACTGCGAAATCTTGATTCTTGATCAAATCCCCTGATAGTTGTTATCCCTGAAAGTGATTCAGAAAAATGTTGTACCATAGGCGATCTGCTTATTCCGGATAATCTAGCAAGTTCCCGAGCCGCAGATATGTAATATTGCTGCATACATAAGTTAAATTAATATCAGGACTTAGGTGAGAACCTTAAGCAAGTTAGTGTGAACCGTATCAATAATCGCACTAAGTCCCTTAATTATCTTATTTTGACACCATGAGATACAAGTCAAAGTGTGACGCTAAGCCTTGATCTAAGTTTGACAGTGTTAAGAAGAATACCCGATACCAGGTGCATGCAGCTATGACAGGGATGAAGACAATAAGGACCTGCCAAGCCACCTGGCCCATCACTCCGATAATTCCCAAAATGTTTACGACAGCAATGAGAAGATTTGAAAATTGACTTGGTAGCCTCAAGTCGACAGCACTTTGGTCTGTGGAAGCCTGAATTAGGATTGAAACATACGTGATGAGAAAAGGATTTCACAGGGTCAGTTTTGGTATTTTCACTACGCAATGAGTAAGCCTGCCTAGATAGTTCTTACTCTATTCAAAATTCGCCCGATTGGGGTGGCATCAAAGAATGACATGGGAGCACGGAAAACGCAGAGATGCATTTGACTGAAGAGTTCAGTAGCTATCTTGAAACCAGTCATCGCAGCGAGCATTGCTCTGACAAGTATGCAGAAAGAGCTCGCAGTGGCTAGAACTACATAGACTAGAATCAATGTAGAGCCACTCACCGGAGGTCTCAAATCCTTAGAAACAGGAGTTACCCAAGCCATCCAATAGTTGCTTCCAATGTTTAGAATCTGAAATAGAATCTGTACGACCAATATAATAGGCACAAGTGCCCCTCCATACGCCAGTGCCATATACTTTTGGTATACGGTGAACCCAACTTTGCCTTGTTCTCTCTCTTCTTCTTGAACTAGCTGTCCTCTCGAGGTAGCCAAATCTTCCTCCTGTTTTTCTTTATCATTGGACATTTTGTTTTCTTTGCTTGTAGTTGAATGTGCTGAAGCAGATCCAGATCCTTTTTCATATGAATCAACTACTGCTAAGGCCTCAGTGTGAGCTCCTACAAGTTCCATAAAATCGGTTCCTGTCTCAAGGATTTCATTGTACTTTCCCGCTTGCGTGATCTTCCCATCTTTCATGACCTATAAAAATTATTATCTAATATCATAAAATGTGATTAGATAATATGCATTGGAAAGATGGTAGAGCGAATAAGTCTCAAACCAGTATAAGATCAGCATCAGGCAGGAATTCAAGTTGGTGAGTGACGTATATGACTGTCTTGTCACATAGAAGCCCCAGCAGGACTTCCTGTTACAGAGATCGATAAGCGAGAGAGATCATATCACGATGTGTAGCACAAGACAGCATAAAGTAGATAATAAGATGCTACGTTCAATTCATGATAATTAGAAAGAAAAGAAAACGATTACCTTGAAGATATGTGATCCAGTATGAACGTCTACAGCACTAAAAGGGTCATCGAACAGATAGATATCTGCGTTTTGGTATAGAGCACGTGCAATTTGTATCCGTTGCTTCTGTCCACCGCTTAAATTGATACCTCTTTCCCCAATAACTGTCTGATCACGGAACGGAAGTACCTCCAAGTCCTTATTCAAAGAACACGCTTCAAGCACCCTTTCGTACCATTCTCTTTCCATTGGCTTGCCAAACAGAATATTCTCTTCAACCTTGCCGCTCTGGATCCAAGGTGACTGTGCAATGTATGCCTTTCTTCCACAAACCTTAAGATTTCCAGATATTTTTGGAACTTCACCCAGTATGGATGAGAGTAAGCTTGATTTCCCTGATCCAACAGTACCACATATAGCGATGTTCATCCCATGAGGGACTTTGAAACTTATGTCTCTCAGCGTTGGGATGGGAGAAGATTCATCCCAGGAGAAAGCACAATTGCTGACTTCCACATCCATTTCTGAACTTCCACTAGGAAGTCTCTCCACATCGTCTTGCTGCAAATCATCAAGACAAAGAAAAGATGCAATCCTATCAAGGGATACCTTGGTCTGAACAATCATCGAAATTGTATCGGGAAGTTTGTAGATTGGATTTTGTAGAATCCGGAAAGTTGCAAGAGCTGCTAGTATCTTTCCCGATTCAAGAGGAATCTTCAGAAGCATACAAGCGCCAAAAGCTGTTGCAGAAACGAAAGAAGGTGCAGCCCACAAAACGGAGCTGATAGCCGCAGAGTTATACACAAATTTCTTAAGCCAGCCTGCTTCAATGCTTCTAAGGTCAAGAATCTTAAAAAGGAACTTCATCTCCCATCCCTGAAGTTTAAGAATCTTCATGTTTAATAGGACCTCTGATGTTTTCTTCATCCTGTTATCTTTGGAGTCCATTAAATTTTCCTGAAACTTCTCTTCCAACTTTGCCAAGGGAAAGTTTCCCAGCATAACTAAAAAAGTTGCAGCAAAAGCTGCAATTGATCCTAGTCCAAGGCTTCTGTACAAGATCAATAAGGCTAAACAGATTTGTAGAACAAGTATCCACGGATCATGCATATACCAACTAAAAGCACTGATTCTCTCAGCATCTACTGACATGAGATTTATGATCTCACCACTTGTGTGTCCTTGCTTTGAGTGACAGGGAAGGGTCAAGCCTTTTTCATATATCATCGAAACCAGGACTGATCTCATTCCAATCCCGGCTTTTTGCAACCTGAAGTACCAATTCCTCCGCGCTTGGCATTCAACAAGCTTAGCAACAAAGAAAGCTGTCACTAAAACAAACCCTTCGTTTGTATATTGCCTTTGACCATTCAAATACTGAACGAATGTATCCATGAGATATGGTGCAACGTAGCAAGACATCGTGTAGACAAAAGCAAACAGAGTTGACAAGACAATATCTCGCCATGCCGAGAAGAAGAGAGCCTTAATTAGCTTACATCTGGTGATCCTTCTTTCACCATCGTCCCATGCGAGCTTTCTCCTAAATATCCAAAATAGTGTCTCAGCTCTGTCGTTACAGTCAACTTGAGGAACATCCTTGCTGTCTATGATTTTCTCGTTTCCTAGGGCAATCAAAGGACTCATCCATGAGAAACTCACATGGCTTAAAAACCCAGCGCTCGAAAAAGGTGTAACAACCTCATCATCCCCTTCGGCCTTATCCAACTGCACACTAGTAGCCGCACTAGATTCACCTCCATTCAAAAGGTGTTCTCCGAGTACGTTGAACCTTTCACCTTCTCCTTGCTTCTGCAAGCATGAATAGCAGCAGAGAACCAACCCCATGGTAACGGCCGCTACATGATACATAAGGAGGTGAACAGACAGCAGTTCTTGCTTCTTGTATAGAGCAATGTCTACCACAAGGCGGTAGCAGGAAACTATGAAATAGAAAACCCACCAGACTTTAAGCAGCAGACGTTGATCCTGAAAATTGGTGGATAGACCTTTTGCATACAGGTTGAAAGAGATGGCACCCCAAGAAATGGCTGCAAACAGAAGGTCTAAGGTATTCATCAGTGTGCTGAGATCCCAACGATTTGCATGTAGATGCAAATAAATTAACAGCAACACCACGGAAGTTAAGGTAGAAAACATCACACAACATATCACGACCAGTTTATTGTATGTTAAAGACGTTTTCTTTAACCTTCTATTCGTGAAACCGTCGTTACTTTCACAAGCCACCCCTTTCTTGTAAACCCAGGATCCAAACATACTTAGCAACAAAAGGAGATTCAAAAAAATAGAGAACATTGGAAAGTATGTGGACTGAAGGAGGAGGAATTTGATAGAAATGTCCATTGCATAACTCTGTTTCATTAGGCAATGGAGACGAGAAAAATGTTAGTCTCTCACGATGGACAGAATATATAGAGCACTGAGTCAATAACTATATTAATTATGAAGACAAGTTCATTCAGTGGAAATAAAATATAATTCCATGACACATCAACGACCACGCATGAACCTTTTTTTAAAGCTTAACCTTCCTTCGCAGAAATTCATGTGTAATCTAATATGGAAAACACACAATTTTCTGAAACTACTCAGAAAAAAAGCCAAGAATACCAAGACCTCTCTGCTTTCACGGAAAGCACCAAGTTACCAACCCCTATCTAAATCCCACTACAAAACAAGAGGACCTGGTGCTGGAATTTCGTATAGCATTTCCTAACAAGAAGTTTCAACAGAAACAGATGAACTTACAGAAGAATAGGGTTCTAATTGATTGTGGCAAGCCACCTTGATAATGACTAGTCTTGTTGTCATCTCCTAAAAAGCTGTGATAAGCAAAACAAAAACAAAACTCAAGAAGATGACAAATTTTTCGGTTCATTCTCCAAAGTCTGATCACAGATATCATGGTTTTGCCAAATGACAGTTACATACTAAACATATTTTAAGTCTCTGCTAATCAGAAACCAACCACAGGAAACTCCACCTAACAGCGTTTAGAGTTTCCGAGTTTTACTTCAAATCCCATCTTAATCAGACTATATCTTACAAAGACAAATGATCCGACTATGGAAAACAGCATCCACTAGCCACCACATATCATATATTCTCTAGCTTCAATAACAGGAGAAGCCAGGAGAAGCCAAGAACTATGAGAAGCCATAAACAATAAAATAAACAGACTTTTTCAGATTACATAATCCGACCACTCAGTAATATGGGATGTCTGGTCCATAGTCAAGCCTGGAATCTTATCATGCTTCTTCGGATTATCTTTACCACCAAGCAATCTCGCCGGATTCCCCACGGCTGTCGTACGAGGTGGCACATCCTTCAACACCACCGAGCCAGCACCAATCTTAGCACCCTCACCAATAGTAATATTTCCCAAAATACAAGTCCCAGCTCCAATCAAGACCCCATCACCAATCTTCGGATGCCTATCACCACACTGTTTCCCCGTTCCACCAAGTGTAACATTATGAAGAATGGAAACATTATTCCCCACAACAGCCGTCTCACCGATCACAATCGCAGTAGCATGATCAAGCAAAATCCCAGTTCCAATCTTAGCACCAGGATGGAAATCAACAGCAAAAGCTTCAGAAACTCTGTTCTGAATCAACAACGCAAGAATCTTCCTGTTCTGGATCCAAAGCTTATGAGCAATCCGATGCGCTTGACAAGCGAGAAAGCCTTTGAAATGAAGAAAACAATGAACATAGCTTATACAAGCAGGATCTCTCTCCTTAACAGCTAACAAATCTTGCTTCACAGATTCAACAATATCTGGATTCTCATCAAGAACAGCAGAAAACAAATCGAAAAGCGTGTTGCTAGGAAGATTCAAATTGCTCAGTTTAACCGATAAAGTATTCGCTAACGCAGCTTCCAACGATCGTTGCGAAACAATCGAAGCGTGATAGTAACCTGAAACAATCGGTTCTCGTTCGATATCGGATTTAGCTTCTTCTCGAATCTTCGCCCAAACGTCATCGACTTCGGATTCTCGAGTTAGATCTTCAACAATCGGACGGGTATGAATAGTCTTCGTCTGGATCCCAATTCGATCGGAGCGGTAGTAGTTCATGTAACGGAAGCCAGATTCGTCGTCGTGAGAACGATTAGATGAATCGCGAGAGATTTGGGGCTTTCCGGTACGACAGGTGTCGATACATGCCGCCATTGGAGGAGGAGACAGAGTTTTTTTGGTAGAAGGAGCAAATGAGGGAAGAAGGAAAGAGGAGGAAGAGTGGAGATGGTGATTGTGTGGAGAAGATGAACGGAGGATATATAGAGAGAATGAGAAGTGGCGGCGACTTGTGACCGGGAACATTGCAAATTTTCTCGGGAAAAAATTTTTACTCTTTTTTTTTTTTCTTTGAATATGTCGTAATGAAAACGGAAGCTTGTATTAAAGGATTTTTATATTGTTCCGTAGATTTCTTTCCTTTCTGAAACGAAGAATATTCTAATTTTATTTTTATTTTTATTTTTATTTTGGGTAAAATTCTAATTTCATTTTATAAATCCAATTTGTAGAGGATCCGGACCCGGATAGGGGTGTCAAAATGGATAATTCAAAATATCCAGTTAAATAACAAATGATTATGGATTAATCTAATCCGTTTAGCAAATGGGTTGGATTGATCTATTATTCATTTAATATGATGGATCAAATGGTTAAATAAATCAATCAATTAACCCACAAAATACATATAAGATTTGTATGATAATAACTCATTGGAAAAACATTAATGAATGAGAGGATGATTTATTGGTTATCCATCAACCATTAAAATTTTATCCATCTAAATCCAATCAATCTATTTGATCCATCTATCCATTCAACCATTAATCTATTAAGATTAAAAATTTAAATCCATTAGATACCATAGACTATGTTGGATTGGATAAACCATCATATATTTATCTATTTTGACATTCCTAAGCTCGGAGGATTTAAGATGACGTATGCTTGATTTTACCATTTCTCAGGTGCGAAGACAATCAAATTATCAAGCGAATTTTTCGGCTTGCTCGGCACAATCTAATTTTTTTTGAATTTTTGTGTGTAAACTCTTGGTTTAAAATTTCTTTTAAAGTATCGTTGATTTCTTTAGAAAAAAAAACAATTTTGTGTTAATAATGTTTTGAGTTTACTGTATACACTGGCCAGTGGCCACTGAGACTGGGTTTGTGAGAAATTTGTTTGAAGATTTTTCTTATTTCCTTTTTGTACTTTTTTTTTTTTTGTTTTTTTCTCCACATTCTCTTTCTTGTTTAATCATTTCAAGTATAGGGGCTTAAAAATAACTATACATTACTCGACATAATTATAAAAAAAATAAGAATGATAATCATTTTTTAAAAAAATACAAAAAACTATTAATTCTATAGAGAAGATAATTAAAATATATCATTGTAATAGCATCTCCAACTCTCTTCTATATCTTTTAGCATCTCTAATGTATTTCTCCATTTTTTATTCCAAAATAGAGGAACTCTAAAATAGAATTGAATTTTGCTCTAATGTATTTCATTATTTTCTACTCTAAAAATAATATTATAAATATATTATGAATATATTCTTTCATTTTGTTTATTAATAATTACTAATAGTACATGTTATCAAAAATATTAATAAATTGACCACATTCTTTTTATATAAAAAAAAATTAGTATTTTGATATTATTCAAATTTAAAACTTATTACATTAGAGATGTTGGTGTAGTCGTCTCTAAAAATCTCTAAAGAAAGAAGTTCGATTTCAGCTATTAAAAATATATATTTCTAAATACATTTTACATAGTCATTTTATCCAAATAATTCCCATTTTATATTTGTGTTTTGTTTATTGTTGGAAAGGTGATTAAAATGATAATTATATATATTAAGTTTAATAAAATTGTATGTGGTCTATATCAAGATAAATGCTATGTATGAAAAGAACATTGTAAAATACCACAAAATAGTATCACATATTTTCTTTAGATTTCATCTATTATCTGTGGTCAGAGTTTTTGTGGATATCTATTTTCTTTGATAATTGAATCTCGTCGCATGTTCTGACACCTACTTTTTCTTCACCACCAAAAACATTATTTATTATTGTTCTCTTCTTTTAAACATTACAGTAAAAAAAAAAAAAAAAAAACTATTTCAGTGAGGTATGAACGTACATGGATACATGCAAGTAAAATCCTTTATATTATATTATTATATGTCTCCAGAATTATTTGAACCAACCTTGGTACTTTTATAATAAAATTAATAAAGAAGAAGAAGAAAAGTGAAGTTTGAAGAATAAAAACAAGGTGACGCATGTAATAATGACATGGCTTAGTTTGCTAAAGGATCCGTGAAGCCATCGACCTCTTTGTATCCGAAGACTCTTTTACAAGCCAAAGTCAGCTCAAATTATTCATCTCCTTCACTCTAATCAATCAATTAGCTTATATATGGTAACAGCATATTATATATAGGCTCATCAGTGACTAACTAAAACTGTATACAAGTGGAAAGATGTGAATAAACGATTTTTTCTTTTTGTAATGTTTAGAATGCATTTTTTTAGATGCGTTTTAGAGATATACCCTTAGTTTAATAACTGCCATGCAAACAATAAGGGGAAAATGGTATTATATTATTTCAGAAAAATGGAGGAATAAACAAATGCAAAGTTATCAAAAGGGCACATCAATGAGACTGACCCCTCCATTATTCTGCATCAATTATTATGAGTCTCACAAATACTTTGCTAATAATCAAAAGAAACTAGAGAGGAATTTCTTCTTCTTTTTCTTTTTCTTTTTTTGGTCGTGTGAGTATCTTTTTGTTTCATTTTAATTTCAGCCATTGAAAGGTTGTCTCTTCAAGTGTTGAAACCACACAACCCTGTTTACTTGATGCTTCCACTACAGAGCCCTTGATTTTTCAATTAGGAATAAGTAGAAACAAAGGAGTAAATTAGAAAATGTGAATACTAAAGTGAGAACAAAAAAAAAAAAAAAAAAAAAAGGAGAGGGAGTACAATATATAGCATAGTTGGTCTACATTAGAGTTGGACTTTTGCAATTATTACATCATCACCAATTTGAGTATTTTGGTATGTGAATTGTAGAAACTAGAAACAAAGACAACTCATATTTGACTTTATACTGCAATTGGCCTAGTTTAGCTGAAAAAATGTAAAAGATGAACCAAAATTTAAACCTCTCTGTAAATGCAAATATGATTTGACTTTAGCAATTATTCTTATACAATTATACAACCCAAAATGGCACTACTTTTGAGCTTTTATCTCGAATATATCTGGTATACCAATATAAAATTGTCAAGCAGATAATATGTTTGACCATGAAAAAATTATGTATGATTTCAATTGATAGAAAACAAAAACATTGAAGAAGAGGAAAATATGCTTTTTAATTTTTTATTCGAAAAATCCAAAAAAAAAAAAAAAAAAAAATAAAAAAAAAAATAAAAANAAATTAAAACGGACGGTCCGTGTTGGTATATTGTGGGAATATGCCTTTAACTTTGGAGACTAATATAAACTAAACCAGGCCCATCACTGTCTCCTCCACTTAATTTAATTTCAATTTTGGCGTCTTATTATGTTTTTGATCATCCTACGATGAAATGAATCATCATCAGCAAACAGAATTATTTCATTTATTTATGATTAAAATAATTATATCCCTAGATGTATGTACGATATTTTATATTGGATACATTAGTCTACAAGTTTTGATATCGTGAGTTGAATAATTAAGCATAATTCCCAATTATCAAGGCATTAAAAATGCCTCCATTAAGTTTGTGGATAAACTTGAACCATTGATTATTATACTAATGAATTGTCGTGTTCGAGTTCGAGATTCCAACTTCCGGACTTTTAATTTCGATTATGTGTAATCTAATAGTGACAGGCATAACAATGACTACAACAGGAAAAACAAACAATTACATAAAACAAGACCAAATAAAAATCATGTTCCTTTGAACTTTGCTTACTTGCGGATTTGTTCATCAACTAAAAACCAAGGATGGTTACAGATTCCAACTTTGCTAGGACAAGAGATTACACTTACATTATCATTACAGAAGGTCTCAAAAAGATGATGATGCAAGGCTATTACCAGTTCCAAGCAAAATGTTGTTGATCTGAAACTGTCTGTTCATCAAGGTGCCAATCACCTACAAGGAGGGAAAACTTCAAGCATCACAATCTTAATGTTCATAGAGATGGAAGACACAGATCTTTTGGAATCTGTAGATTCCAGTATGATGAAGATTCAAAAAGATTCAGTTGGAACTAAGGTGCAGAGTGTTGAAAAGGGGATTTCAAAGGAAGCAGTTTCACCATTAGAGGACATATCACTGTGAGCTATATTTAGAATAGAGTCGAAAAAGGAGATTTCATAAGGAAGCAGTTTCACTACTAGACATCAGTTTGAGCAATATATACATAATACATGATGAGGAAAGAGCTTATCTTACCACTGTAGTTACACTTGTCCTTCAGAGCTTAACTTCGACATCAACACCAGCAGGAAGATCGAGTTGCATCAAAGAATCGATAGTTTGGGCAGTCGGGTAGAGAATATCAATCATGCGCTGGTGTGTCCGGATTTCAAAATGGAACCTAGCATCCTTGTGAACATGAGGAGACTTGAGCACACAGTAAATACGCTTCTTAGTTGGTAATGGAACAGGTCCCATCGTCTTCGCGTTGGTATTTCTTGCAGCATCAAGTATCTGCTTACACGAGTCCTCAATAAGAGGCACCCAGTATGATCTAAGCTTGATCCTAATCTTTTGCTTTGGAGCCATCTGCTTTCAAAGAAATATAAAGAAAACCAACTTAACCAAACACAATGAAAACATAACTATGGTGTGTCAAATTCATACTTCGATATGAGTAAGAGTGCACAAGAACATCCGCATCATAAAGATGGATTTCAGTCATACTAGTCTATTTCTGTATATACAAGATTATAATGGTTAGAAGGTCTTCACACTCAAAGGTATATCTTTACTAATCAACAGGATAATTACTAAAGTATGAGACTTTCTTAGTGCTTTAATAACAATGAGTCTCCAGAAAACCCCCAAAATCAAAACTCAGGTGTGGCAAGCCCATGCTTCAAAATGAGTAAAAAGTACACAAAGAACAATAATCACGATTTCTAGTTCATACTTATACAATATGATAGTGGTATGACTGTTTTTCAACTTCAAGGTATCAACAAGATACTAAGTACACATATGACCATGCAAGCCAAAAAAGTCTACTGATTTAACGAAGATAAGCTTAGAATACACCAAAATTGACAAATATTCAATAAAATGTATGTATCAATTCCTAGTAATGAGCACTAAGAGCAATGGAATAATACCTTATCCGCGTCTACATTAATAGAAGAAGAGCTCGGGACCTGAAACACACAGACACAAAGAAGACTATGTAAGAACAATTTCCACCAGAACAAGCATTAAATCATCAGAACAGATACTAAAGATATTTCAAAATCAATGTCTTCCCCTAAAATCTCCACATTTTCTACACAAACAATCGAAGAACTCCGAGAAAAACAGAGAGCGTGTACCTCATCGAGAATTTCAGGAACTGGGTCTAAGGTTTCGGGAGCTGCGAAGACCTTGGTGGACGAGACGGAAGGTTTAAGGACGCAGGAGCTAAGACCGTCATTAGTAGAAGAAGAAGATGGAAGCAATGAGAGTTGAGAGAATTTCTGTCTGGTAGATGAAGCCGAAGAGGATGAAATGGAGAAGGAAGGTAACAGAAACGAAGATACAGTAGAAACTGCCATGGAATCTCCAAACGAAGTATCGATTTCTCTTCTTCTTCCTCTTAACGCTCCAAGGATGTTGTTTCGAGGGTTATCGCATTATCCAAAACCTTTTTCTCTTCTTTTTATTTCTTTTTACTTAATTTATTTTATAGCCCACTTCATAAAATATAAATGCCCATTCCAAATAGCCCAATAGAATCTTTAATCCAGATCACAGAGTATATAGGATCCTAAACAGACCCTAAATTCCATATAATCTAGAAGGGGCGTTCAAGAGTGTAGGCTACTTTGGTTCTGTCTCCATCACTGCCTTTGGCGACAATAAACTAACCCTGATCATCTCCACCAAGTCTGCTACTACTATCTATTTCATATAATCTTGTTTTATAATTTCACATATAAAATATAAGAGAAGGGTGGATTGTCATTTTGTTATCAAAGCAAAAAATAAGCCTAACAATAATGATGGTCGCCATGTGAGTTTAAAGAAAGTGACTTAATCCAAAAAAGTCAAAAACTCTAAAAAAAGACAAGGACATCTTGGAAAAATTATTGTCCACACGCCCAATCATCCATTGCAGCTACTTTGTATGCTACTTAAGTTTGTCTTAATCATCATCATATGTCTAAATTCATCTGATCTCTCACAATAATAGGCTACAAAATATTATCATATTTGAAGCTGAATAGTAACATAACACGAACACCAATATTTTTTCATAAACATTACATAAATACACACATATTATCTGGTTATATATATCATCATTGTTTTATCATCGTTAGAATTATACTACTTCTCCATTCTCAAAATAATTATTTTTTGAATTGTTTCAATCGGATTAGTAAAACATACATTATTAAAATTTTCATTATATATTAAAAAATAGAAGTTGACGGTTTTAACTTTTTCATAAGATTTTAAGTTTAGTATGATATTTAAATTCAAATATTATATTGAAAAACGAAAATAATAACTAATTTAAAACAAAAATGAACCTTAAAACAATAACTACATTGAAGTAGAAAGAGTATGATATTGCATGTTGTTGAAAGAAATCTATCAAATTGCATACAAAAATCTCAAAGTTTTGGAACACTAATAAAATTGTCATTTCCATCATATCAATCTAATAGTATGCCAAAAAGAGACAAAATAAAAAAAAAACAGAGATTATGTTTGATCCACATCACTGAGAAAATCACACTTATTTTTTGTTGTTGAAAATTTAGAAATATCACATATGACACTTGTCATGCAGCTTCTGAACAGAGGGGCGGTTTGGTAAAATCACTCGAAGATTCTTATTGGCCCAAGTGTCACCAACACTTCTATAAATAGCAAAGCCTTTGAGAGTAAACATTTGCACAATTACACTCAAAGCTGCTCATATTCCTCTTTTCCTATTTTTACCATCCACTCACAAAAGCAAAGAAAACAAAAACAAAAAAACACCCAAGAGATGGATCAAATAAAACACGAGTTTCTGAAGAAATTGTCAAAGTTGATAGTAGTTTTGATATGGGTTTCATCTCTTTTAGTCACTCATAATTTCTATATGTTTAGGTTAACGATTCAACTTGTAACACACGCAATAGATAAGAACTACATGTTCCTCCTCTGCAATGGTCTCTTAGTGTTTGTTGCAAAGTGCTCTGGTTTTATTGCTTCGTCAAAACCAGTAGAAGAAGGTTGGCATAAAACCGATAAAACCTTTGATTACGGAGATTTCGAGAGTTACAATGCAATTTTGGAGTTAGAGGACCACTCTGCTAATGACAATGAAACAGAGCCCTTTCTTGCAGAAGAAGTTACCGAAACTATTGAAGATTGTAAAACGGTCTCGGATTCCTCCGAGGAGGAGAAAAATGATGAAGAACCCGAAGAAGAGGAAGAAGAATCTGATCCTAGTGGCGGATTTAAAGAAGAAGAAGAAGAAGAAGAAGAAGAAGAGAATGTGGGAGTGGTGACAGAGGAGGATCAAGACATCAATAAGAAATTTGATGAGTTCATCAGAAAGATGAAGGAAGAGCTAAGGATCGAAGCTAAACAGCACTTAATCGTTGTTTAATTTCTCAATAAATTAGCTTTGTTTATGTTAAATCACATGCACTATGCTCATATAGAGCTGAGTTTTCTAGATTATTCCAACCCAATGTACCTAAGCCACTATTTTAACGGAGTTTTTTTCACTCCTTTTCGTGTTACACTTATTAATGTAAACTTTTTCGTCTTATTAATTTCCTAGTTTTGACTCCTCCCGTTTAAATTATACAAAGTTTAGACTTATATGGCTTTTTAATACTAATAGTTACATGTCATTTTATGATTCTAGTATTAATTTTTTGGCTAAAAAAAGAACTCATATATATATATATTTCCTCTAATTAAAATAACAAAAGGTAAAATAGTACAAAAGTGTCAATAATCAAGAAGAAGTATAATAAAAATTATCAGCTTATTATTATATCATGTGAAGTGTACAATAAATTTAAAAGGCCACTGAAGCTCATCAAAAGAATGTGTGCAATAAATTTGGAGAACAGTTTAGCAGTATTTGTTGATTAATAACATGTGACAATGCTCACATGAATAAAATAGTACATACACATGCATTAATTATGGATATCATATCGGTCTCTCTATTATTAATTCCATAGCCAAGGTAGGAGTGTGATGTACTAGTCCAGTAGTCCTATAGCATATATATTTGTAGCTATGTGTTGTCTGCACCCGATGGTTTCGGGGCATATTGCCTTCTAGACTCTTCACACGTGTACGGTGGTGTGCCTATAATATTTTGGTGGATTAATTCATTTCTTGACTAGTTGATTACTATTGTTAAAATTCTTCAGAATGTTGTGTTACAAATATCTCAGGTAAAAGAAGATGGAAACGATTTCAGTGAATATGAGTCTCTCCACTATATTTTTAATTAATTTTAAATTGATTAACCATGAAATTTAACATGGTATCAAATTCGGAACATAAGTTGATGACCCCAACCTTAATATGGTTACAATGAAGAATGTTTCAGTACGTGGAAATGATGTTTTTGTGTGTGCAAATATTTTTATCCCATGATCCATCTATCTATCTATCTGTGCTAATATAGTGGAACAACTATATCAAGGAATAATGGAATCTGTAAGACTGAATAAAAAGAATTTGCTTTAAATAAAGACTCCATAGCCCATAGGCCACAGATTCTCTCCTCTTCTTCGCTTTTTGTTCTAGACCTCCATGCTTTTTTTTTTCTTTCGGTTTCCCACTATCCTTACATATTCATCACCACTCTCCAATAATTTTATTTTATAGATTTTGGATATTTTCTTACAAATGGAATCACTGTGAAGCTTTGTTTAAGAATCTTCTAGTCTTTAGGCTTTTCACTTCTTTTTTTTCTCTGTCTAAAACGGTTATGGCAGCACGTTCTATCTAATCTGATATGTGATATATTTCCTCTCTAGTCCTTTCGAGAGGTTGGTTTTTGACCATATATATCAATTGATCGAACCAATTAACCACCAAAAAAAAAAGAGACACTGATGAAGCTGGAATTAAAGAAGAGTCTAGCAATGTTTCATGTATCAATTAAGTAAGAGTGAGACCTTTTATTTGTTAAAACAAGGATGAGACCGTTGAAGTGACGGATAATGAAATCTAGGTATCACTAGCTACAAAAAAAAAAAAAAAAAATGGATACTGTAACAAAACAAATTGTGACAATTCACAATTATGACAATTCACTTACAAGATTATAACGATATATGTATCTGGTCACTAATTAAAGCGTTACCTATATAGTTATAATATTGTGACTACATTTGAAGGTAGCATAATTTTATTACTAATCACGGCGTTTTTATAAATTATAACCACAAATATTTCGACGGACTTACATTCAAATTTGATAACTACTTAGTCTACTTTATACGTTTCTTAGGAAAATGACAAAGAGCGCAAAACCTAAGGAATACTGATATTTATACGATCTCCACACAACAGAACATGTCCACTCACGTTCAATACAAAAAGATGTACGCACTTAACGAGTCAATACAATTCATTTTATATAATGGTATTATTTAGGCTTTGATTGCAACATGTTGGTATATAATGGAAGCACGACTTTATGCATCTTAGTTTGTAACTGTATCATAAAAATTTTGATCTCTTTTTTTAACAATATTTGGACCACGATCGATTTGCTAATCCATTTGTGTATTTTTCTATGAATTAACAAAAAAGTTGTGGCTACGCAGGGGGAACCATATTAATAGTAAACCAACTAGTTTTCACATATTCTGGTGATCATATCATTTCCATGTATATTGGAATTGGCATCGTAAAATCGATAAACTAAAGCCACAAAAATACCTAACAAGAAATAATAAATGAAAGAGTGAAAATATCTCAATCATAGAGCTTATACACATGCATCCCAAAATCCAAATTAAAAAATAAATAAAAAATAAAGTAAAACCGAAAGACATGGAGAAGGGAACAGTAAACTTAGTCAGTGGACAAAGAAACGAATTAAAACAAAAAGAATCAAGCTCTCTTTGAATCAAGTGGGTCCAAAGTCTTGTTGAGAGAAACATTAATCAAATTAAACGCATACGTGTATGTATACAATCATTTGCTCAATAATGTTCAAAATCCAAAGCAAAAAAAAAAAAAAAAAATCGTACCAATATCATTACAGATGTTAGAAGACTCAGAAAGTCTTTGAACCAATAATAAATAATTCATGCAGATGCTATTGTTTGAGTTTATATGGAACACTGGTGTTTAAAAAAAGCAAATAGATGTAATTGTTGTCAAGCATGTAAAAGGAAACTATGGTACATATATACATAGCTCGAATTTTGATTTTTTGATATAATTTAGGTTTCTACTTTTGTCTTTTTCTGCAATGAGAATTTCAAAATGAAATATGTTTGGTGGAAGGGATTAAGGGCGGTGAAAATGGACGACCACAAAAGGCAAATGATGAGAGAATGAGAGGTCGGGATTGAAGTAAGGAGTAATCACAACTTTGTTCCCCGGGCCCTGTGGCTGTTGTGTAGGGGAGGTTGAATCTTGAAGGACCCATCACCAAGCCTATGGAAGATTAATTATTGATACAAGAAATTTAGAGTTTAAGTTTGATACTATCCGATTAAACAATAACTTTGGGGATATGTATTGAGACAAGGCTTAGCTATAATACCCTAATGTCTAATATTATTGTGATAATCCTTCTCTACTTCTCTAGTCCTAATCTATAGGAAGTCATCTCTATATCTAATAAACTCTCTTTTGTATAAATACTAAACTACTTGTACGATAATTAATAAACATGATTTCCTCGTAAAAAAACATTAGGTTTCAAATTTTCTTGGATCAACCATGCCTAACCTAGCTAGGATAAATCTTTATGCCATTTACTTGGCGTATCCAATAATTTTGTTTTATCATTTTGTTATTTGTTTTTATCCCCTCATGAAGTTTCCAATTGAACTAAAGCCAATCTCTAAATTATTACTTACTTCACTCCAACAAAACTCTATGAGTTGAAATTATTATTGTTTTTTTCTTTTGTTCAAATGAGGGATATTTTAATGACGAAGGAAAAAAACCTAGTGATATATATGCCGACAAAAGACAAACCATGAAAGATACAAATCAATTCACAACACTATAACGAAACTAATCTAGTTTTTTCCCTTTGGTTAAAACCATATTAAGTAGTGGCACAAAAGAAAAAAGAAAAAAAAAAAACATGATAAGTATTTAGTACTATGTGTAAACTTTGAAACAGACCCATAGGCCATAACCATTGACACCACAATGTAAATATTTTTCTGCTCAAATACGTAAAAATCAACAATGTGTCTTTCGAACTTTCTTCAAAAACAAACCAAAACTAAAATAAAAATAAAAATCCACGTCTATAGACGCAATCGCACTTAAAAAAAAAAACAGCGATCAAGAATATAAACCAAAACGCAGCTTTGATGACCCACTAAAAAGAAGAGCGATCAAAGAAGCTTCATATTGGTGGATACAGAGTCGATCACATAATAACGCAGCATCCTCCACTCTTGGTATACGGCCAATAGGGCGGATCTATAAAAGAATAATGATGCATCGGCCTCGGTGGTGGCGGCCCGATAGAAGGCGGAGGCCGCGCCGTATGCTGGTCATAGACTCTCCGTTTAACCTCCTCACCTTGCTTCGGTGGAGGCTTCGAGGGAGTAGGATGACAATAGTTTCCATAGGGCGGAGGATGAGGCATATACGGAAAGTAATGGCCAGGTTGACCATAATAATAGCTTCCGTTGC
Organism: Odontarrhena argentea; assembly: GCA_900406245.1. NCBI lineage: Eukaryota > Viridiplantae > Streptophyta > Magnoliopsida > Brassicales > Brassicaceae > Odontarrhena > Odontarrhena argentea. Next base: position 114,750 of record OVAF01000027.1, read on the forward strand.
GAAATGTCATAGGCTCACCCTCAAATCGAAAATTAATGACCTTGCCGTGATCTCCGTAGCGATCACGGATCGCTAGAATTAGATAAGGGTTTGCTCTAGCTTTGAGTTTTAGTGTATCATCAGCACCAACGAAATCAACTGAGTAAACCGCTGTAGAATTTTTAAAAAATTAATTAGGATTATTACAAAACTGAACAACGGACCGGACATGTCCTAATAATTACAAGTTGAGAGTAATAATAGAATTATTACAAAAGACCTTACCGACGAGAGAATGCATGATTTCTGATACTTTTTGCCGACAAAGGTCGCAGTTTCTGTTCGCTTTCATATCTAAGCTCTGCAAAAAAAAAAAAAAAAAAAAAAAAAAAAGGATTAAGCATAGTTATGATTAAGAAAATACAAACGATGGATAGAGTTTTATCGATCGATTGAATGTAATTATTTTGGCTAACCACATCGACTATGTAATCCATTGGAGGTTGTGAGTTTTTTTTCTTTTTTGTTTGTTATGTTTGGTCTACAAAAGCATAATCAGTCGAGTTTTTATGGGTGAAGAAGATTGATTGTTATTGTTTAAGGTAAGCGTATTTGATAATTAATAGAGGTATTATATTGTCTTGCCTGAATTGGAACCGTTGTAAGATTTAGTATTTCTTAGGAGGGAATAGAAAAGATCATTTGGTATCTTTTGAGTATATTTGAATCCAATCCTACATTTATGAATCCAAAGATTACGAGATTTTTTCAACAATGTGGGAGAAGACAAGATATTCTATCCACCAAAATTAGGAGATTATGATATATAATTTGTGCTATTGTATTATGGAAACAGGGAACACAAGAACTGAGATATATCATGCATATTCATCTTCATAATATGGAATATTAAAACTTTGTTTCAGACATTTGAAAAGGGAAGCAAAATTCTTAAACTATGAATTGTAAAAATTCACAAGAGAGACCAACAACCATGTTTACTCTGGTGAAGAGACGGGACTAGAAGTAGCCGGAGTTGAAGAGGTCTTCTCTTCACCGGTGGACAAGTCTGGTAGGTAGCGAAAGTAATTCTGTAACTTGGCATTCTTCACCAGCTCCGTTGCTTTATCAATCTTGCCTTCACCCATCAAACGCCCAATCACAGGTTTGTACATGTTTGGGCGAGACAGGACCTTGTTATTGATGGCCTCTTCAGATATCTCAACAGCAACATCTAGATCACCCTTCTTGCATACAAGAGGGAGTATTAAACAGTAAGTCACACAATCAGGAGTCAGACCTATCTCCTTCATCTCACTGTACCATTTCATAACCTCCTCGAGGTTGTTATCAGTGTGATAAGCCGTGATGAAAGCATTGTATGTATGAACATCCGGGGAGATCCCTTCGCTTTTCAGAGCATCCATCAAGTCAATTGCATCAGCAAACTTCTTGTTCCGAGTCAGACCTCTCACTCTCGAATTATAACTCCTAATGTTGGGAACAAGATTCTTAGATTTCATCAAATCCCAAATCCGATCTCCTTCAGAAAACAAACCCCTCTTATAAAACTCTTCCAACAGTGTATTAAAAGTGATCAAGTCAGGCTCAAACCCGTTCTTCTCAAGCTCCTCAAAGATAGACAATACATCTTCCATCGATCCCTTAAGGCAAAATGCCTTGATCATAGTATTATAAGTGACCAAATCACGAGCAATACCTAGCTTCTCTGGCAACTCCTTGAAAGCCTTCATAGCCTCATCAAACTTCTTCGAATTAACATAGGCTGATAAGAGCGCATTAAACGACTTGGTAGTGCGTTCACAGTTTAGCTCAGGCATTTCATCGAACAGCTTGTGTGCATGCTCCGCCATCCCTGAGTAGCCATAAAGAAGCATTATCCTGATAACGAAACTCTCAGACTTTATATCATCGAACTTCTTCTGGTACTGAAGAACATCGTCGATTACTGAAAACTTCTTCGCTTCCCTGAGACGACGGATAAAAGCACTGTAGAGTCCATGTACTTTCCGGAAACTCTCTGACTCGCATGATCTCTTGAACTTCTCTACTTTCTCCGTCAACTTTGCACTTCTTGTTTCCATGTTAACATCCGACGAATTCACTCCGTCGCCTCCAGAGGCGGAGGCTAAAGAAGGGAAGGTGTCCTTCGATTTACGGAAGAACTTTTTGGATTTGTTTTGGGTTTTAGGTTTAGCTTCTTTGAAGATTCCATTGAGGCGACTGTAAACCGATGAGCCAACCTTGCTCATAGTTTCGTCAAGGTAGAAATGTGAATGAGGGTTTAGGGTTTTGCACTAGCTAACTGAAGCTCCCTCTAGCTAGGTCTTATGCAGAAAAATGAGTTTTTTTTTGACAAAATACAACAGCGTGCCGTCCTATTACGCAACGGCTCTCTGTTTAGCTCGACTACGGAGCGTTTTGTGTCAAATAGCCGCTTTGTTTGTGTGGTCATGAAACTTTGCTATGTTATTCACCGAAAACAAGGCATACAACACAGAACTACAGGTAGTTTTTCGAGCTAAGTATCAGTTTGGTGCCGTTTTGTGAGTGAAATCTCCAGCTGCATGCCATTTTGGCAGCTTGCAATAAAAAGGAGGCAAAAGCACCGCGGAGCCTTAGCTTCCAAAGAAAAAACACAAATACAACACTACAGGTAGTTCAAATTATTCAATTATCACTCTCCCAGTTTGCAACAAGACACTGAAAGAGAGGAAAACATAGACTAGAAATTTGTTAACAAGCCTTGCCAAAGAACTACTCTTCAGAAGAGAGACGTAGGGTGAACTGCTTCTCTGTCTTTGCGAGCACAACAATTTCCTTGGCTTCTTCTGGCTTGGATCCTTTCACCAATTCATCAACAACCTCTTGCAAGGTAGTCTCATCAACAGGTAGATGCTTACTGAATATCTCCTCGGAGAGCTCAAAAGCAGACTCTAAATCGCCTGCCTTACACATTGCAGGAAGCAACGAGGAAAAGGTAAATTTCATTGGACGAAAACCATTCTTCTCGATTTCCCTGTACCACATTTTGGCTTCATCCATTTTTCCTTCACTGACACATCCTTTAATCATGGTAGTGAACGTGAGTACATTGGGTTTGATCCCACTCGCCTTAAGTTCGTCAAAGAGATTAGCCATCTCTTTTGATTTCATCTCCGTGGCTAATCCTAATAACCGAGCATTGTAGCTATGGATGTCTCTTGTAACATTATTCTCTAACATTCTAGCCCAAATCTTCTCTCCCAGTACGGAATCTTCTTTTTTATACGACTCATTTAAAAGTATGTTGTAAGTGTTATGATCAGGTTTAAGACCTTTGTTCTCAATCTCGTCAATCAACGCAAATGCTTCCGGCAATGAACCCTTTCCACATAATCCCTTGATCAAAGCATTGTAAGACGCAATATCTGGCGCAACTGAGAGTTTACCTGGTAACTCCTTGAAGAGACTTTCAACCAATTCAAACTTCTTCGAGTTCACAGAAGCATTCAGCAAAGCGTTGAAAGACAAAACTGTTCTCTTACAGTTTCTCTGAGGCATTTCGTCAAACACCTTCTGTGCATTCTCAAACATACCAGCTCCGCCATAGAGATTTATAATCCTTGCCACGAATCCTTCCTTCGACATGTCCGGGTACTTCTTCTGCTCCTCTAGGATCTCTTCGATCAACTCAAACTTCTTGGCCGCCGTCAGCCGGCGAACGGTTCTGTAATAGACGGATCTACTGTTCCGGAACCGTTCTGATTCGCAAGCCTTCTTGAACTTCTCCGTGTTGTATTCGGGGTCGCGTTCATCATTTACGAGGCTGATGAGGGATTGCTTATGTTTCGAGGGTGAGGCTGCAGCAGCTGGAACGGCGCAGAAAAACCGGCGGTTCTTGGGTGTGCTGAAGCTGGAGGTTCCACGGAAGAGAAGACGAGAGAGAGACGACATGATTTCTTAAAGTGGGTTCAAGGTTTTACTCTCTCTTTACTGGATCGGACTGTTCTCACTTCTCAGGTTTAAGGGTTTTACTCAAGCGAACGGCCAAAATTTTAGGTTTTGCAAAAGAAAATACTTGACATTTTGAAAGAAAATGAACCTAGATTGGTAATTTACTTTCTAGTGTCTTTTTTTTCTTGGTACTTTACTCTGTATACTCTTCTCTTTTGTCACTTCCAGTTAAAAATATGTTAATGCATCCCTAAAAGCTTAGAAAGAGTCATAAGTCATAACCATAAGATAAGCATTACCTCGTTACTTAGTGTTGGAGACACTCGTACAAAGCTCAAGCAAAACTTATTTCCTGACGACGAATCTTGGAAGGAATATAGACCTCTGACAAATAAGACAGTGAGTGAACTGAGAGTGCTTCGATCTCAAATTTCACTCCTCTTCTCAGCATCGTTTCAAGTTCCAACCTTAGACCAACGACCAGAGCTTTTTAATCAAGACTAGTTTTTGTGCTTTTGGATGACTTGCAATTACAAAAAGATAAGGAAGGTAGTTGAAATACCTCCATTGTGGCATTTCACGCTTCAGGTAACATCTAAGCAACATGGCTTCAGTTCTTTTCTTATCTGTGAGCGTGAAACATCAAGTATCAAAAGAGGAAGCAGCGAAATGGCTAAATAAACCAAATCAGTTGATATGATGAGGTGTCTAATGATGCTTTACCTTCTTCTGTCAAAGGCAAAAGACATTGTTTGGGAACACTGTATATCTCGGCGTCTGAAGGAAAAGCTCCCAACCATTTCATATCTGGTGCTCGCAATGATTCTATATCATAGGCCATTTGCTTGCAGAGACAAAAATGTGAAACAATGAACATGTGGATCACTGTCACAAACAATGCAAGTCGTGAAATTTACCGAATTATCACCTAATTTTGCAACAGAATCTTACCATTGAGCCAAAACGGTATGTGGCTAATATCTCAAAGCCATAAGGATCACAGTCGACTAGACAATGCACAGGTAGGTGCAACATCTCCATGAGGAGACGCAGGAACCTGGAAAGAATCTATGTTATTTGCAGATATAGTCATCAACAAAGGAGAATGTCTAATACAATAGTATTTCAAGAACCTCAAATTAAAGTATGTACCTTCTTGTTGAGACATCAGGATAGCCTCTCCCCTGCAAAAACTGAAATCAGTAAGGAAAACTAGACAAAACTGAAATTAGTAAGAATTAATCAACTGCACAGCGCTTACCGTGATAACAATGCATCGATTTGTCTTGCAAAACATGTCATTTGCTAAACGTTGGAATACTATAAACCATGGATAAAGTGACTAATCAGTTGGTAGTCATGAAGAAAGAAAGGCATTCCCTTGTTTGCTATATTGATAGACTAGATGATATACCAGTTTCTTTTTCAACCACCAGTATGTACTCTGCTAGGCTAACAATATCTGCAAGCAGGAAGATGACATCCAATTATCATTCCTAACACAATATCATCAGCTTGGATAAGAAATATGACGTCTCTAGTACGTTACTGTCTATTGGTTAAAATAAAATGTTGCTATCGACTTGACTTTCGCCACAGATATGAGACATTGTACCTTCTATATCCAATATCAGCAGACCAAAAACAAGAAGATATAATTGACCATATGTATGAATACCTTCGACTTCTTCTACAAGAACAGGAACGGGAAATGCCTGAAATGAAGTCATTTGCAGAGTTATACTTCTACATGTCAGCATAAAAATTTAAAAGTGACTCTTATGTACCAATCTTACAGTATTCAGGCTATTTAAACAATCAAACTTCCTTCCAGCTTCCCTAAACTTCAACCAGCCCATTACCAATCTACAGGGGAAAAAAAAATTACTAATGGGGTGGATCCAAAGATAAGGGCGTGCCTTAAGATAGGAGCATTGTCAAGAGTACCCACCCGTTTCCAACAGAAACCTGCAAAATATCACATTCGGATACTCAATCGGGGATAATAATACTTCAGAATGAAATTGAAGGTGAAAGTATTCAAATACTAACCACATTCAACTTGTACCGACTACATTGAAACAGAATGCATATATCACCAATTGCACGGTCCACAACTGATTGTGCTGTAGATCATACCAAGAAAGCATTACCGAAAGGCTAAGAACACAACAAGAGCATGCAGAATCATATTCTTCCATATATATACCTTTGAATGCTGATGGGTGCATGTAGTAAATATCTCTTTTCGATGCATGTCTGTTTTCTTGCAGAAGTTCTTGGACTATCACCAATACTCTTAGCAACATATCTGAGGATAAAAACACCACAACAAAGTTCCATACTATGATACTAATTACTTAACCAAGCTAACACTACAGGACTGTTGAAAATTCTCCGAATCTAACTCACCGATTCTGTACGTTTGCGACTCCTTCTTGAAAGTGAGAATTTCTTTACCCTTTGCTTCATCGGAGCTACACAAACTACAAATACACAGAAACGAATGGTGAAATTACGAGATCACTGTCACATTTAAGGGGAAAACTGAAAAATCGAGATTCAAGAGAGACGAACCAATTCGATTCTGGATTCACGCAGTAGTTTCTAAATCGACTGACGGAAATTTCGGGAGGTCGTCCTTCAGCTAGATCTTCAACAATCGATCGAGTAAATTCTGCTCCAAAATCGAATCATGGTGATGAACAACAAAGAATCAGCGAAATTCATCCGCGAGTAATTTCAAACTAGCGATATGATTCGGAAATTTGGGTATCTAATTTTGAAGTTTTGATTACCTTTGATCTTGTGAAGCAAATTACTCGATTCTGAAATTGGAAATTTTCCCTCCATTTTCTTCGTGAATTTTTTTAGAATATTACAAAAAGAGGAATGATTCCTGGGGGACAACTAATTTTCTAAAAGGAGAAGAAGGGTGTGCGAAATGCTTGCCGTTATGAGCTTGAGGCTAGGACATGCGTGCTGTTTTATCTGTACACTGCAAATCCAAAACTCCCTGACGTTTTGTCGCCTGTTGTGAACGCCCAATTCTTAGCCGATTTGTCATGTTAAATCCGCGTGGGTGAACTACGCAACGTTTTATGAATGTGGTGACGTCATCATTTCGCAACCTTTGATGTCATAAATTTGAAATATTTTAATTATAAGGTAAAATTAGATAGATTGGATTTGTTTCAGTGGTCTAGATTCATTCATGAGTGGTCGAACACGTGAGAAAGGTACCAAACTGTACAAATCCATGTTATAAAATTATTTTAATATTCTCTTCTTCTCTATGATAAGTTCACCCAAATTTTTACAGAATCTAAAGAGAATACTACATTCATATTATTTATATATATGTAAACGATATCAAATACAAAGACAAAAATGTACTAAAATATATGAGGCATCCTGCTTTTCTAACTAAAATACACACCAATGGTAACATTTAAAATTGTTTTCTTACGTTCAAACAGTAAACAAATGAAAGCAGTCTTGTCGGTATTGGATTTTATTCAGTAAAGTTTTTTAAAAGTAAGTACACGGATTTTGAGGTCATTATTTGTTTTAAAAAATTGATGGAGTTTGAAAGTAATTAAATTCTTTTTCAATAGTCTAGATTTTGAGTTTTGAATGAATACGAATATCCTAAAAACAAATAAAAGCCTCGCGCCTAAAAAGAAACATTCGATTAAAGAAATCACTAGAAACAACTTAAAAGCAAGATTCATTCTTATTCCACGTAAACTATTACATTTATCAAATATTATTCTCTAGTATTAAAATAAAAGAAGAAGAAACTAAACTTTGAAGAAATTAATTAAAACAGAGAGATGATCTCATACTCTAGTCGAGGTTAGTGAAGCTATGATCAAAGAGAGTTTCTTCGTGGTGTCCACCAACGACATAGTCAAGAATCCCTTCTGCAGCAACTTTTAAGCCGGAACCATCGCCGGAAACTGTAGAGGACGCCGGAAAGTCAGAGTTACGAGCGAAGAAGAAGACGGCCGCGAGGAAGAGAGTGGTGGAGAGAAAGAGAGGCCAGAAGTAAGATAGAACAGTGAGGAAACGTGGAGAGTAAGTGACTAGAGCTACGGTGAGGAGAGAGAACACGAAGGCGAAGATGATGTGGAACTTGAACTTGAGAAGCTTCTCTCGGAACTCCATCTCCGATGACTTATCAAGAAGATCTTTGTGAGTTTGTGTTAACACGAGAGAGAGATGGATATGTAAGAAAGAGAGAGAGAGAGGTGGTGATATTCATATGATACTTGTCTCTTTAAGTGTCTGCGTAAATGTAAAAGAAATAGGAAAGATTCTCTCTGCTGACAAAGAACACGTCAATATCTCAATTTTATTTTTATATGTTATGTTGCATTAAAAAAAATTATTTGTTGAACCTGTGTTTAAAAATTTGTAGATTATATTTTCGAAAATACTATATGACTTCTTTTTTCTTTGTATAGACATCAAAATACTATATTTGCAAAATAATTCTGAGTATTTTTGTAAATATCAGGATAGTGTTTCCATTTTTATTTTCCTTTATGTACTTTATTTGAATTTCTCGCAAAAGTCAAAGAGTATAACATTTTCTGACACATGAACAGTAAATCGTACAAGATAACATAAAGATAGAGAGATATTTCAATTCATTATAATTGGACCAAAGAAAAAAAAAAAAAAAAAGTCAATTTAATATCATTTTGTCTGGTTTCCCTCTGCATGATTGATTTATCGACTTTATCTGAAGGCGGACCAAACATTAATAAGGCCTCTTTAGGCCCATAAAGTATACTTCTCTGATGAATCTGGAAAGCATTCTTCTTGATCACTTGATAATCAAATTGTAGCTTGCTCAAACAGAGAATCATTTTTCTCTTTATATATTTCATAACACCGTGACGTTTACAAGTAAGATGCACGAACCCTCTTGTTGAAACAATAGTCATGGAATCCTAACTCTCCCTGTCACCAAGATGATTGAGGTTTTTGGAGGCAGAGTAAAGGATCTTGCTTTTGCTTAGCATTTTACATCATAAGGCTCGAACTAGACGGGCTGCAAATGCTCCATCCAAGGAGTGTTTCACTGGGTTAGATAAAAAGAAACCTTTCGACGTTACAAAACTTGATGGTACATATCTGTCTACTGGATCTACGGAGAACTCCTGTGAAAGCAGAGACACTACTTTGTTAATATCAACATCTAAGGATAAACAAAATGGACTCTAAAAATTCTTACATGATGTCTTTGGAGAAATGCTTCGACCCTTCCTTGGTTTTCTTCAGGGTCTATAGAGCAAGTACTGTATATCAAGAACCCACCGGGCTTCACCAGTCTTTGGCATTTGAATCAGGACCCAAGGAAAAGTATAAGATAGGAAGTTTTCATAATCGAGTGACCACTTAAAATCTTAGAACAGAGTGTGCTTACTTGGAGGCAGAATCAAGAAGTTCGTCCTGTAATTTTGTGAGTTCTTCCACGTCCTCAAGTTTACGATTCCATCGCAAATCCGCTCTCTACAAACACACAGAAAAAGGCAAAAGGTTAATCAGATCAGGAAAGCAAATCAACTAGCCAAAGAAAGATTTCTGGAAACACAGTTAGAAAAAATAGCTTATATTAACCTTGGAGAGGACGCCGAGCCCAGAACACGGGGCATCGAGCAGAACTTTATCATATTGCTCCTCTTTTGTTTTCTAACACACATTGAGTATGAAGCAAGGATGTGAGTAGCTTAAAATCTTGGAAATAACACTTACTCAAACAGTATTGACTCACAGCAAAGACACGGAGATCTGAATGAATAGTTGTGATAAGTCCATCAACTTTGTGTGATTTTGCTGTCTCCCCAAGAATTCTTAGCCGTCCTTCATTCACATCCATAGCATATATCATACCTATAGCAGATGAGTTTGCCAGTTTGATGATGGAATCGGTCAGGTATAGCATTAGCAGGAAATATTGAAAAAGACGGTTTAATTCGACAATGATCTACAATAAAGGGAAAGATCCAATAACAGTGAAGGTTTAATAGTACCTTGGCCATTCAAACAAGAAGCCATGTAAAGAGTTTTCCCTCCAGGAGCAGCACATGCATCCATTATCCTCTCGCCTGGTTGAGGGTTCACTACTGAGACTACTAGTCCTGCAGTAGATATATTGAGATATTAACAAGATACTTTGGATAACATAACATATGTTTACAACACTAAAGAATTTACAAAGAGGAGACTATACTATTTGTCAAGAGCAGTCAACATAATTACGAAACCAAAACTGACCTGCACTCTCATCTTGAACAGAACAGATGCCTTCTTTGAGTAACCCAGCCTGCACAACGGTCTGCTCAAAGAAAAGGCCAATGATCAATGATAATGAATGGAGAGAAATGAGAATTTATGAATTTTATTAGCAAGTGGACAATTAACGGTTACATTATAAACACCTGCAAGCCTGTTTTAATGCGGACAAACTCTCCCAAGTGTAAGGACACCTCATGTGGAACCTGCATCAAAGGATAAGCATAGTCGAAGTTAAAAACTAAGCATTCAAACACAATAATTCCAATATGGATAAGAAAAGGACTTTAAATGAAAGTAATACCTTTAAACTGTATAGACGCTCCACAAGGTCTGATCTTGTGATGTCTTTTCCCAAATTGGCCCTGATTCCATCAGAAGAATTTATGATCTGCTGATATATATTTTTTTCCTTCTGGCAAAGCAAAATGAATTCTCAAGATAAACCTTAAGCTAAATCCAGGATCATTGTTGTTCCATATCATCAACTTTGTGGCTTCTTCCAACCCAAGATACTTTACCCATCGCCTAACCATCCACTGGGTAAGGAAAGAAAGAAAGAAAAAACTCTTCTTTCATCAAATGGGAGGGTGGCCTCTGTGCGTTTACTTAGGCAACATAGATATGTTCACAACTAAAGAATACGTAATCTAGAAGCATTACAACTTCAATGTTCCAATTTCACACCATCACAGAGCTCTAGCTTCATGTTAAAAACGTAAGAAAGGCTGAGGTTATAACTACTACAAACTTACAACGGGATGTGAATGAAGTGTAGCAAGTGCCCGTGCTTGTGCACGATCATCCCCTTCCACTTTGGGTAATGGAAGGGCATCTTTTTCCTGCAGATACCTAAGTCAGAACTTATATAAGCTTTGTTGGTCTATTAAGCTCGAGTGAAGAGTAACATTGAAAAAAGGCTAAGGAAGAGAAACCTTGAGGGAGACTAGCTTACGAAGAATCCCATTGACAAGATCTCCAGCACCAGGTCTAAGGGCAACCTTTGCAAGCCTTACATTCTGCAATTGAGACGAGTAAACAACAAAGGGTTAGAAGAAAGACTGTCAGATAAAAGCTTTGACCCTCGCTAGTTGCTAAGCATAATTACACACTGCAGTTTGACAACTTGGCGTGTAGGGTATTCAATATGCACAAAGACCAAATCTTTGTTTGAATCTATTTACATAGCAAATTGAGGGAGAAAGTCAATAAAAACTAACTGCGAGAGAAAATAAATCAAAACCTAGTCTCCATACATAAAGTCTAAATATTTTTAGGTAGAAATTGGAACATTACAGCCGGAAATATGAAAAGATAGGGTTATACCTCGTCTACCACAGCATATGCCGGCATTTCAAGCTTAAGGATCTCATAGAAACCAATGCGGAGAATCTGCAGAAGTGAACAAAATTTAATATTGGAGAGGCACAACGAAGCATGATCATCTTGCTAGGATTCTACAAAGCCTGTCTGAGAGAAAAATAATTCAATAGGGAATGGATACCTGCAATAGCAGAGGTTCCATATTTCGAAATGTTCTTTCATTGTGGCAAAGGGAACCAATCAAATGATCAAGATACCTCCTCCACCGTATTGTTCCTCCAACAACATCCGTAACCTAGTACCAGAAAGTAGTTTACTAGTTATCCCCAGTCATCTTCCAGAGTTCTACTAAATGTCCTAGTGTAAAGATAGTAATGGTAACACTAACCAGTCTAAGATCCCGGTCATCCAAATCTCGAGTTCGAAACCCGATAGTCCTTTCGACATAACTCATCTCATTGCTCCCTGATCCTTTGCCTTTCTCATTCAAAAGATCAGCAAACGCACCACCAAACTCAATTCTCATCAATCTGACTGCAGATACTGTAGAAACACCACAAAGAGAAACTGTAAATGGGTATACACTTAACAATCCAAAGACTAAACATTACACAACTTAAGAAATGGGAGTACTTTACCAGCTCTATGTGGAGAAACTTCCAAATTCAGATTCTGGGGTTTTCGGGTTGGAACCAAGGGACCTGGAAAGTAAGAAAGTTCCGAGTAATGCACAGAAATTGAAGACGGAACCAAGCCAAACAGAGTCGTTTCTCTCAAGGAAGCAAAACAAAGTATAATCATTTACCTCTCTTACTTGAAGAAAAGGGTTTGCGAGTGTTTTGGGTTCGCTTAAACGACTCTGGAGAAGCTTTCTGCGTTTCAGCAGAGAGATAAACGCGAAATGAGAGCACTTGCGCCATTGATGACGCTCTCGAACTTCAAGGGGTTAATAAAAGCTTTATCGTTACTCTCAGACCGAAACCTCTGCCCACCAAAGAGGGTTCTCAGTCAATTACGAGGCCTAAAGCCCCATATACTACTGGGCTTTTATATTGTGTTGTTTTTTTCCTCCACTATTACATTTATTATGGTAAGGGTAAAACTGTACATCCCCTAACAGTGTTCTTCCTCGATGTTTTAATTTTGTAACCCTAGTTGCAGGAGCCGGTGGCTGCTGCTCTTGTCTCTTTTACATTTTCCGAATTAGTAAGTGTCTTTCTGTTGCTGATGCTTAATTTAACACACTGGATTCCAAAATTTAAACTTTTAAACTATTTTAAAACTCTCTGTGGAATGTGGAAGTGATGTGGTTTAGTATAGTCACTTCACATGCAGTGCAGAGATAAATTATAAAATAAAGTAAAATAAAAAAAGCAAAGATAAACAGTGAAGAGACCCGTGACCTTGCTCTCTAGAAGATCTTTTGCACGGACATGTGACACGTGAGCATTATTGAGTTACCAGTGTTCTTTAAGGTACAACTTTCTAATGCACAGTTTCTTTCTTGGGTCTTTTGATGGTTTTGATCTATTCAAGAAAAAGTGTACTTTCTCTTCAGGGCATTGCTAGTTCTTCAAGAGAGTCACATTGACAAATCTGTGGGATCAGTGTTTTATTGTTTGTTGATTTGTTTCTCCGTAATATAAGTAGATTTTACGAGACAGCTAAATCTCTTTTTGGTGGTGAAGTTTGGGAGAGAATGGCTAGTTTTCATTCTGTTAAAGATGCTGTGAAGCTCTTTGATGCTGGTTTATCTGGAGGAAGACATCTCTACAAGAGGCAGGAAGAGGTATTATTTCTGTTTCTTTCTCTCTTAGTAGCCTTAGCGTTTGTTTGGTGTGCTAGATTTTCTGAAATTTTGGTTGTGGTTTGCAGGGAGTGTTGTTGGAGGAGACTAATCTCTGTCTCTTGAATGAAGAGATTAACAAGTTGAAAGAAAAGATTAATAATGCTGAGAGGAGTAAGAGTGAGGCTTTGTTAGAGCTTGAGGAAGCTAAGAAAACGGTTGAGCATCTCAATCACATTAGGCAGAACATGGGAAATGATGTGGAAGGCTTAGATTTGAGTAGTGATGTAACAGCTGCGACTTCGGATCTAGGCTTTGCTAAGGAAATGCTTCGGAGATTGGCTAGAGAGAAGAGTGAATTGGGAATTAGGCAGAAATTGAGTAACGATGAGAAAGATTTAGAATTAAGCAGCAGTGTAAGAGTGGTGACTTCGGAGCTAGGCTTTGCTAAAGAATCGCTTCATAGAGTAGCTGAAGAGGAGAGTGAGTTGTGTATATTACTGGACTCTCTTAGGCTCGAGCTTCAAAACGTGGAGAAAGAACATTTACAACTTAAAGAGAATGAGCAAAGAGAAACAGATCAAGCCATTCAGAAGCTGAACAAGGAAGCCGAAGATGCAAAGACTGAACTCTTACTACTCGAAGAAGAGCTCAAAATTGCTCTCTTCGAAGCTGAAGATGCGAAAATTGCAGAGGAACACGCCAGAGAACGCTTAAACGCTGCAGAGACTTTGGTCTCACAATCTGATTTCAAACCAGCTGAGATGAAAGAATCTGGTGCCACTGAATTAACCGAGACAGAAGCATTGAGAGCTTGCAGAGATGAAACACTCAAGAAACTAGAGATGAGTGAGAAAGAGATCGAAGACATAAAAGCCGCAACACAAGAAGCTTTGAAGAAAGCAGAAATGGCCAAAGTAGCTACAATTGTGGTTGACGCAGAGCTTAAACGAAGACGTAAAGCAGCGAGTAAGATCTTGGCTGAATCCAAAACGTTTACCAAATCATTACCTTCTACGAAGGAAATGCTCAAATCAAAGCCGAGAACAGCTTCTAAAGATGGTTGTTTGGTCAAGTGTTAAGAAGAATCTGAGTCTCTTTTGTAATAATTGTGTACAATCTGCAACTCTTAACTAGAACGAGTGTTAACTTAGTTGGTAGTGTTCAGTCTTAATGATTATTATTGGATAGTCGAGCTGAGATCATTCCGTTAAGAAGGGGTGCGTAGGGTACTCTAATTAAAAGAGCAGATTCAGCCGCCACGAATCAAACACCATGGTGTGTATTGACTTTATACACTGACACCAACCTGAGCAACCTCTAAATGCATGCTTTAACTTTTTGACTAAGCTGAATTAAACATATGAAAAAGACAATCAATCTCATGACTAATGCTTTAAGGTCAAGAACCGTATATGTAGGGCATAACCAATTTATTCATTACTAATTTCTTTTTAATTAAAAATCTATGAAATCATGATATCAAAGATCGAATGTGATATCAATTTGCATACCAAAAATTGTGTGTAAAGTGCATTCTTCTACATATTACTTAGAAAAAAGAACAAAACATTGTAGGTAAGACTTGGTTCGATTTCTATTTCTTGACACATAATTATTTTTTTTTATTTTTTTTTACAGGTATCGACAAATGACACATAATCTCGACACAAATAAAACTAGCATTTTTTTTTTTTTTTTTTTTAATTTAAAAAANAATAAAACTAGCATTTGCCCAACACGATAACTAATAAGATTATTCTAAGGTTGCATAATTACCAAAATGATAAAATATCAAAAGTTAATCGATTTACAAGAGGATTAATAAAAATCCAGCCTAAAAACTTCAAACATATTATAATTTGAGGGGAATGGTTGGAATTTGGAATTTGTTTTCACAAATCAACTTGTGTTTTCACTTCATACATTCTATTATAATTAATTATTTATAGTCTTATCCTCTCTTTGTCATTTCCCAAGTTTGGGAATACAATAATCTCTTTATGGAAACATATTAACTTGTCTTTTATTATTCACAGCTAATATGTATAGTTATGATTACCCGTTTACGGTGCACAGTATTTGATATTTGAACCTTCTTTTTTTTCACCACATCGAATAACTGTATTCTTAGAATGTTTCTTTGACACAAACTTTAACTTCCTAAAATATTACATCAACAGTTTTTACTCATACAAAAAACCAATAGATAAAATATGGTATCTTTATAATAAAGTAAGGTTTCTCAATAAGCAGAGCTACGAGAAGCTGCCATCTGTCATCTACATTTAATGCTGACATTTATTCTTTTTAATTTTTTTCTCATAACTTTTGATAATGATAATAAAACATTAATGTATGTTTAAAAAATACTTGAACTTTTTTACTGACCATTTTACTACTTAAACTATTTTATCTTTACAAATAAAAATAAATTATAATTTCATTTTAAATTTAATTTCAATATGTATTTGTAAAAGATAATAAATTAAATATCAAAGAATCAAAAAGATTGAAAAACCATTCGAAATATAGTGAAAAGTAATTTTTTAGAAACTTTGAATTTCATAAACCTAATAAATTTTTAAATTATATTAAGATTTACATAATTCCCAAAATCTTTCAAAAAAGAAATTCAAAAATAGCATGATACAACAAAACCTCAATAAATTGATACTCAATAAATTAAAACTTCAGTAAAGTAATGAATGTTTTGGGACAAAAATTAACTTTTCCACCCAAATTATGACTCTCTAAATTAATATCTCGATGAATTAATAATATATCATGATCCCGACATTATTAATTTAATCATGTTTTGTTGTATATGTCATTTTGTTATCCGATTCAATCCTCTTTTAACTAAATCTTATGGTTTCTTCAAAAGTTGACGAGTTAAAGAATTGTTAGCCCCTTACGCTAATAATTCGAATATGCTTGGAACAACCCCTACTTCATCAATATATAAAAAAAATTGTATATATATATATCGATATAATTTTTTCGGTCAAGCTATTTCATTGATCTTTCAAAACAGAGTACTTATATATATATATATATATATATAGAAATTAATCCATAATTTTCTATAATTTTTTTAATTAAATATTTTTCACTAAAATTTCAAATGAATTTTTTTTTTATCTTTTGATTCATTGATATTTAATTTATTAGAATTTTACAAATATATATTGAATTTTAATTCAAAAATGAACTTAAAATTTACTTTATATCTAAAGTTAATTATAATTATTTTCTCTTAAATTTTAGAATTTTTTGGAATTATTTTTNCTTTATATCTAAAGTTAATTATAATTATTTTCTCTTAAATTTTAGAATTTTTTGGAATTATTTTTTCTGATTTTTTTCGATTTTTTTATAATTTTTTAATTATATATTATTATTTTATTATTAAAAAATATTAAAATAATGGCACAGTTAACGTCCGTTAAGTACGGATCGTAAAATGGA
>OVAF01000028.1:0-98707 GCA_900406245.1 Odontarrhena argentea
CCGACAAAGAACTTATACCACCAGAAAGTGATATTTAAGGTAAATCTAAGAAGAAGATAAGAGAACTAAGAAGAAGATAAAGAGATCGACACCGAACATAAAGAAAAGAAAACCGTAGAACGGAAACAAACCGGATTAACCGGAGAAAAGTCCGTATGAAACGGAGTCTATACAAGCAAAAAACAAAAAGTGAAGATTCCGGCGCCGGCGAACCGACGCCGGAGAAACGAAAAAACACCGGAGGAGCTCTTGTAGAGAGAGGTCAGAGAGTACAGAAGAAGAGAGAGAGAGGCAATAGGCCAAAAATACTTTTTAACCAATTTAATCTTATGAATTGTTTAGTTCATGAAACCTTAATTGATTTATTATTTTAATTGGTCCAGTGGTTTGTTATTCAGAGAGTCTCGATACCTTATTTGTTGTATATTTCTGAATTATGGTCTTCAAAATGGATCTGCTGATTGCCTGGAACAAATGATTCCTAACAGTACATCAAATCAAAGCAACATCATTGTAACCAAAAACAATAATAATAAGTCAGTTCTTTTAACGGTTCCATTAGATAGTGTTCCATGCACCGGTCCATCGTTAAAGTTGGGTCTTACATTATCCAACAATGTAAATAAAATGTGATTTTGTGATAAAATTACCATCTCTTCATGATTAGGGTTCTTTAATTTCTGGCTCAGGACTTTTGCCTAGCACTACTTATATAGGCATCTACTCAGGACCTTACATCTTTATAACAATATTCCTACCCACAAAACATAATCAGATTCATATGGACAATGAGTCTCTCCCTAAAAGAACAAAGACAACGAGTAAAGAGATTCAAGAGACCGTCATCACAAACCGAGAGTAAACCAAAATTCACAAGAAAGAACATTGGACTCTCGTGGAAAATAACACTTAGATTGTGTAAATGCTTGCTTAGGCAACTTCAACTTCATTCATAGGTCCCTTGGTGCAGATATATAGTATTAGTAGAACACGCCTTGAAGCATTGTTTAACCGCTTTGTTCACAATAACATTCGCGTGTCTAGTCACAAAAACAATATTATAAAAATTATTCTCTTGTCTATTACTTCCACCAAAAGTGATAATTAATTGTAGTAATGAGCTTGGAAATTTTGTTTTAGGCGTAGTAATGATCAAAGCTAGTCAAAGCACTACACATAGAAGATGCACATCCCAATTTGCAGTATTCATTTACAACATCATTTTGAGTCACAAAATCAAAAATTCAAAATCCATGCAATTGCTTGCGTCAAAAATAAAATCTCCCATGTAAAAACTATTTTGAATTGTTATGGATAAAAACCTTAGTACAATTCTACAATTTTGTTGATTATCAACAAAATTTCCTACTTTTTACATCAATGGCATTTTTAAATAATTTATTACTACATCTGTATATTATGCGAATTTCAAATTAGATCTTTCATTTTTGGGTAATTCAACCAATTGGTATATTCTTTTTTCTTGTAAATTTAAAAATTTCTAAACGAAGAATTTGTATACACCACAAAATTTGACCAATAGTTTTGATGATTTATTCATGAAAAAAAAAAAAAAAAAAATTGGAACACAAATAAAGCGGCTAACCCTTCTTAAAATTGTGATACATACCTTTAAATAATCCACAACAAAACCAAGAAAAGTTCGGTTTAGCGAAAATACCTTTAAATATAAAGAAAATATAAGCTACATCACCAATTCGAGCCCATCCGCAGTGGTCAAAGTCTCAAAAGAGAAGACCAAGGTTCGAACCACACATTGGTACCAGTGTTGCCGTCGATCTTCCCTTTCTTTCCGAGCAATCAGAGTCTCGTGTTCTCTTCCCAGTATAATCTGGAGATCCTTCCCACTTCATATGGGGATAAGTATGTGATACAACTACATCCCAGTGTATAACTATAGAAATTTCCCAGTCTAATCTGGTGATTTGTGTCTCTCCACGACTGTGGTACCCCTGAGGTAATCTAAATTACCTCTTTTTGTTTTGTATATATATGCACACAACAATCAAAGTATAGGCAACGAACTCGTCCGATTTGTATCCGGTAACAATGCAGACACATCTAGAGACTTGGTAGCTGAAAAACAAGGCTGTGATACCCAAATCTTACACGTGCCACCAAGGTCCGATGGTACTTTCAAACTTTCTTAAACATATTTATGCATATCTAAAATTAACAAATGTACAAACACTCATGAATAGTATTTTGTCAATGAAATTAGTTATTATTATAAACTTGAATACATCTCTATCAGAAATAATTAACATAATTGAGGTGTGATAAGTCTCTTAAAACCACAAGTTACATATAGATTAATCAAAGCCACACACAAACAAATGAAATGATGAAAACAATTATGATTTACCAGGAACTGGGAAACCAATACCATTGCGTGTTGTAGGAAATGTAGCAAACAACATACTACAAAACACTCCAACACCTACCGGCAAAGCCGTGAGAACCTCCAAGGCTTCAGCTGACGGGGCCGGGAAGAAGCAATTCACTGTGTTTCTATCGAATAAAACCACCGCACCAAACACGAAAAGCGACATGAAGGCATGTACAAAATCTATAAACTTCAACTTATACGTTTTAGATTTTTCTTCAGGAAGGGTCGCGGATCCATCGATGATCCAAAACCCGTTCCAAGTAGCGAATCCGTAGCAAATAGTACCGTTTTTGTCTTTGTAAGAATCCGTGAAGCTAAGTATGAAACAAAGGAACGCGCATATGGTTACTAGACCTCCTGTCATGATCTTGCAAACCGAATCGCAGTGCCCACCGTTTGAGAAAATTGGAGATAAGATTTGGAACGCGAGAACGGTTCCTGTTGGTAAGAGATTAGCTAAATTCGCTGTGGTTTTAAACGTTTGACCTATTGCCTTTTGTATCCATGTATTTCTTTCTATATCGGGAAAGTCTTTATCTCCTTGATAATCAAGAAGAGGCTTTTCGATCGTCTCTTCGTCACTGCTACTTGTTTGAAGATGATGATCTTCGACTTTGATTTCCATATCTTCGACGCCTTTTCCTCTCTTCATTCTCAAATAGCTTTTCTCTGAATTTTTTGATGTAAGAATAAGGAATAATGATGAAACTTGAATACGTAGAGGGTATATAAGAGAAGTGTGAGAAAAGCTACTTTAAGCTTTTCTAATGCCTTGCAAGTAACCTTTAAGACCAAACCTTAAGTCTTTGTTTAAGTGAAGCATGTTCTTGCACACCCAATTATTTTTTTAAGGTAGTTAATTTTGTATTTACTTTTTGTTCTAACATAATTTTATCTTATATATATTAAGTTGAGTTCGAACACAGACGATGACACAGTAAGAAGATAAACACAAACCGTTAGATTATGAGTTATGGTCTTTAGGATAATATAATTATTTAAGAAAAATAATTGATATGTTTATGTAAATCTTTTTTTGAAGGTTCCTATGATATTTCGTGACATTTCTTAGTCTGACTAATTAGTATCTTTTTTTTTTAATTTCTCAACGAACAACTCTCCATGTCGTAACTAATTCTTATACTTTTTTGGGGTTTATAATTGGTTGTTAAAGTAATTTCGTAAACTGAGATTCTTATTTGGAGTACTATGTCAATGTCAATGAGAAGATTGTCTTACAAGATTAATTTATGTAATTGAATGTTTAAAATAATACCTTCTTGGCGCGTCAAGTTTAAAACTACGATTTTATCATCTTATTTGGATGTTTAAGATAATAATAAATTGGATCATGATCATATTTGCTTATGTTGAGAATCTTTTGATTGTCTAAAAATATTTTAAAATAACACTTATCCGTCGTGGAGGTCAAGTAAGCTCTAATTATTTAATAGTTTAGTAATTACTCAGCAAAAGATGTGTTTAACGTAAAGTACTTAGTCAACCACAAATTCTCGTTTCCTTTGCCTTTATATATGGTTCCTTTTGTGAAAACAATTATTATTGTTTAGATATTAGCTGCATGATTTGTTTAAACTAACGTCAGTTTAAGAAATCATACAAGGCACGCATTGAGACCTGCACGTTACATTTTTCTGTTTTTACAAAATTCTTAGTTTTTTTTTTGTTTCTCAGAACTTTAGAACTCATGCAATAAGTTCAACAAGTTGGGCCTCTTGGTATCAGAAAGCCCAAATGTTTGGTGAGCTTGGAATATAAGTGACACAAACCTACTTGCTTTTTTCAAAGTTTTTGTGTTTGGATTGATTAGGTGTATGTATATAACATAATAGGTTTTAGGCTTCTATTTATTAGTTGGTGAGAAATATACAAAAAACCAATTTTCCTAATTTTGGGAAAAATTCAATTTTCCAAAAATCTTGAATATATGGATAATAAAATATACATTTTCAAAGTGAAAACAAAAAGCTACTCTAAAAACAAGAACCATTTATATGGCTTTATCTTGACAAGTATTCATAATTTCATATGATGTGTGATCTTTGGCTCGATTTTTTTTTTTTTTTTTTTTTTTTGCTNGTTCACAATTCTTCAACAATAAGAAATTATCATAACTTAATTACAAAATAATAATTTCCGCGTGAATTAATAGAACTAAAATGAATATTTATGAATGATATCAAGTGTACGGAACATAAACATCCTTCATGTTATTGATGAGGCTTGAAAGTAAAGGTCTTACTTTTCATAATTTGGACGGTGCACCTAACTTGTCTCCGTATGGAACAAGCTAGCTATTATCTTCTTTCTTTCTTTTCTGATTTTGGTAAAAATTTTAAGTTACATTATTCTTTTATTTTACCTTGAAATGTTAGATCTCTTTTACATAATAGGCAAAATATATATATATATATATACGTATCATAATAGAATGCAACATACATAGATTCCCTCATATATGACAATGAAATGTTCATAACATTACAAATATGTTCCGTAGTCTTTTAGTTCTAAGTTCTTGGTTTCAAACTTTCAGTTCAAGTCAATTGCTCATGTGCAAGGAGAAATCAGTACCAAAATCTACACCAAATTATTGTAGTCCGAGAGCTAGGGAACAAGCAATTTGGGTCTAGTATTTCAGGTTTGGTTTGGTTAGACTTTTGCTCGAGGGTCTCTAGTATTTTACATGTGACGAATTCGATGAAATATAGAATTGAATATGTTTGTTATAAAATCCATAATCAAATAATAGCAAACTATATAAAGTAAAGCTAGAACTCAGTCTCTAACACAAAGTATTAAGCTTACGAACTAAGTAACATGTATAGTCATTCACATTTCAAGTTTTTTGGATGTTTTGTTTAGTTTAGTTTGGTTATAATGTTCACCCCTATTCACGACTATAAACAACCTTATTAATCGGACCAAGTCTTGTTCATTGCGATACAAATTCGGTTTGTATTGTATACCAAATCGGTCTCATGACCTCAAAATGTATACCCTCCAAAAAATAAAATAAAAACTCAGATACAACAAATCCAAAACCCAAAAACAATAAAATCTCAACCAGAGCAACAACCAGAAGATTTAACAGCAGTAACATCATCCTTGTTTCCAATATCAATAGTCTGTCCTTTAGGCAAAGACATCGGATCTCCGGTTCCATCGAGAGCTTTACGGCTCATTACACGATATATCTGAGTCAAGACATGAGTGAAAGCTTGCTCAACATTTGTAGCATCAAGAGCAGAAGTTTCCATGAAAAACATGTTCTCTCTTTCCGAGAATGATCTAGCTTCTTCGGTTGGGACAGCACGAAGATGGCGAAGATCAGCTTTGTTACCAACAAGCATGATCACAACGTTAGCATCGGTATGGTCACGAAGCTCCTTGAGCCATCTCTCAACGTTTTCGAATGTTATGTGTCGAGTTATGTCGTATACTAGAAGTGCACCAACTGCTCCTCTGTAGTATGCACTTGTAATTGCTCTGTATCTGTACAACCAACAAAACGAAATTACTTAAAAACAGAGTCCAAGGAAAATAAGAGCATATGTAACAAAGAGTATAAACACAAATTTTGGAATATTTCTTTTCTTAAGGGTATTACTTGTTCAATGGAAATTGATACTATAGGTTTGGTTTCATTTCGGTTCGGTTTTGGATTTAGATTTAGATTTGGTTAGTTAAAAAGTGTGAACCCGGTTCAATTTGATTCGGTTGCTATAAAAAACTAGTTTTTTTAATATAAAATTCGAAATTCAAGACCAAGATCCGTACATCTATCAGATTTATACATCTATCAGTTTTTTTTATTAAATTCGAAATTTGAGACCGAGGTCCATACATCTCCATGAACCCATCACTAGACCGTTATAATACCATGACACGACATAAATTACCTCTTTCAAAAAAAAATTGTCCTAGACACAACAAAACTTAATTCTGGCACTAACCACTAGACCACCACAATTTAGGTTCTTGTTTCGATTTCAAATAATAACAAGCCCAACGGATTTATGAGAGAAAAAAAAAAAAAAAAAAATTGAGTAAGCATTTGGGTTTTAACCGGTTTGAAATCCGATTTTTCAGTTAGATTTTTATGTCTACCTCTAGTTTATTGTTCCATGGTGCAAGAGGAGCAAATAAAGAGATAAAACAGAGAGGTTAAGAAGATTATTTACCTTTCTTGACCAGCAGTATCCCAAAGCTGAGCTTTGATAATTTTCTCATCAACATGAACACTTCTTGTAGCAAATTCGACACCAATAGTTGACTTCGACTCGATACTAAATTCATTTCTAGTAAATCGAGACAAAAGATTTGATTTTCCAACGCCAGAATCTCCAATCAAGACTAATTTGAAGAGATAATCGTAGTCATCATCGGTTCTGTACGCTCCCATAATTATAGAACACACAAAAGAAAAACACAAGAAGACTTGAGAATGTATAATAAGAATCTTTAGAGAGAAAGAGATGTATACAATGATGATATGTTTTGTTGTGTTATGTAATGAAATGAAAACATGCGTAGTGGGTAACGACGAAACCTTATTGGTTTTTGTTTTGTGTTATACAAAGTTGAATTATGATCAATGATTAATTTTGTTATTATTATATGCATGACTAGTTAAACATAATATGTATATGTTTTGAAGTCGTTGAAAGGATTAGAGAGAGAACAAACATGTTTGACGAAATCTTCAAGTTTATGGCCGCCATGAACTGGTAAACGAAAGAACATATACACTTGCAAGAAAAAATATTATTTTTTTGGGTTGGTTTTGAACATTTCTTTGATTCAATTTATATTTCTATCTTTGGTCGAATTAGATCACTTAGAAACTTTTCCTTCAATAAAATGATAGCAATGTGTACGAAGATACGTTAACATCTTAACATTTTACCAAAAAGAAATAAAAAATGAGTTGGTTTTTTTTTTTTTTTTTTGATAAAAATGAGTAGATTTTTTGCCTTAAAGGTATTTGTCTCATGACATTTTCAATTTATGTTTTGAGAAATTGATGTAAAATATAATTAAAGAGGGTGTGGATATAAGATTGGTAATAAATTTTCATAGACAAAATCTTTTAGTTGAATGAGTAGAATTTTTCCAAAAAAAAATGTAAAGGAAAGAATAATTTATTCATTGAGAAGAATGTTGATCTTGCAAAATCTATTATTACCACAAGAAAAAAATCTTCATGTAAATGGAAAAAAATAAAGAATTATATGTATGGGAGAACAATCAATTTGTGAAGTATTTTTATTTACTGCAATGTGTTCTTTTTATTGTTATATATTTAATTTGAGTAACATACTTCTTTTTATTGGTTTAAGATTGTTACATTTATGAGTGAACGAATATTAAGAATCATTATAATATAAATTTACTATATAAATAAAATTGTCTGATAACATTTTTTTTTTTTTTCTAATATTTTCTGTCAAGTCAAGGTCTCCATTTTTCATCTACTCTACATTAAAAAGAACAAACTCTTACTGTCAAATATTTTTTGTTTAGTGTTTCTACATCAATTGAGATATGGTATCTATTAGTTGCATAAAAACTAAAGAATCAATCTTAAAAATCAAGAAAGTGAAACTTATGGACTAATCCATGTTGAAATGAGTATGTCTGACTATGACTGCGACTGCTGCTCTGATGTAAGAAAAATTGAAATGAGTAAAGAAACCAATATTACAACAGCTTACATAACAAATTGCCATCTTTGTAACAACAAATTGAGTTTCAAAAATGTTCTTTGAGCCTCTTTACTCACTTATTCAAGAAATTATATATTCCATTGCTTCTCAAGTGACAATTATCAATGTCCCAAGCCAATAGCTTCATCAACAGCCAGTGCCAATGCAGCAGCAGCACCAACGTATGTGTGTGGAGTTAACTTCGAAAGTTGAGATTTTGCTTCTTCAGGCAAATCCAACTTTTGAACAAAGTCTCTTATGATTTCTTCAGTCACAGCTCTTCCTCTTGTTAGCTCTTTCAACTTCTCATACGGCTCTGGAACACCATATCGCCTCATCACCTATGTTTGAAGACATAACAACTTCATGAATAAACGATACATGGAATAACTTTGTAGTAAATCTGGAAAGTCGAGAAACTTACAGTTTGAATCGGTTCAGCGAGGACTTCCCAGTTTTGATCCAAGTCTTCTTTTAGCACATCTTCATTAACCTGAGAACAATGGCAAAAGCAAACATAAGGCAAGAGCTTTTCATATCTCAAAGAGCATTTTTACAGCGACATGGCTCTAGGATAGATATACCTTAAGCTTCCCAATTCCCTGTATCGCGCTCTTGTAAGCAAGAAGAGAGTGTCCTAAAGCTCCACCCATGTTTCTCAGAACAGTTGAATCGGTTAAGTCACGCTGAAGATTATACATTCTAAAGCTTAGCGTCATCAATATAAATCAATCACGTGGAGATAACACTTTACACGAAAAATGCTCAAACCTGCATCCGTGAAATGGGAAGCTTCATGCTGAAAAAGCTAAGTTCTGCATTTGCTTTCCCTAGATTCCCTTCACTGTTCTCAAAGTCAATAGGATTCACTTTGTGAGGCATTGTCGATGATCCAATTTCACCCGCTTTAGTTGTCTGCATCGAAAATTGAAACAATGAGACGATTTTCCCATTTTTATCCAAATGATTAGAAATTTTAAATTTCATTTATGTATACTCACCTGCTTAAAGAACTTTTGAGATATGTAACTCCATATATCTCTGTCAAAATCAATTAAGATGGTGTTGAATTGGCTAATCGTATTAAAAAGTCTAGCCATATAGTCATGAGGTTCAATCTGCAAAATCCACAAGAACAATCAGTTAGTGGGGAACTTTGCGTGAATTTTTTTAAAATCGTTTCATCAAGAGATATTATATTACCTGAGTCACATAAGGATTAAATGTTAATCCCAGAGAAGTAACAAACTCCTCTGCAACAAGAGGCCAGTCGATATTCGGATATGCGGAAATGTGAGCGTTGTAATTCCCAACAGCACCCGCAAATTTCCCTTTAATTTTAGTTTCTGAAAGGTATCTTCGTTCTTCGCTTAACCTCACAGCAAAAATCGCCATTTCCTTCCCCAAAGTTGTAGGCGAAGCTGGCTGCATTATAATTCATAATAAAAAAAATCCAAAGAATCAGAATCATGACCATGGCTATAAGAAAAAGATAGACAGAACAGAAATACTCGATATTACCTGCCCATGAGTACGCGAAAGCATGGGGACATATGCATATTCCTTAGCCATCGAAGCGATTAACTTGATCAGCTCATCCATGGCTGGAAATATAGCCGATCTAAGGGCTTCTTGAAGCATCAAAGCATGTGAAAGATTGTTGATGTCCTCAGATGTACAAGCGAAATGGAAAAACTCAAGAACCTGAATTGATCAAAAAGACAGAAATTTCATAAGAACGGTTATTAAGCAAACTCTACATACTTAGTAGCTAGAGAGAGAAGTTACTAAACCTTAGCAATCTCTGGGTGTGATTCACACTTTTGTTTCAAGAAATACTCCACTGCTTTCACATCGTGATTCGTCACTTTCTCGATATTCTTAACTTCCAACGCATCATCTAAACTAAATCCATCTACTATGCCTAGCAAGTAGGCTTCCGCTTCTTTGCTAAAGCTCGGAACTTCAGTGACTTCAGGAATTTTCGAAAGCTTAAGTAGCCAATTGATCTAGAAACCATAACACAAAATTTCGCAAATGAGTTGATTTGAACATTCAACTAAATGCTTAATCCACCAAAAGCAATCTTCCCAAATGTAAACAACCAAAACATACACTCAAAAACATCATACTGTACTAATACCAATCCTCTCAGAAGCTTAACTTTGAGAGAAATTACCTCGACAAGAACTCGAAAATAAATCAACCCAAACTCGCTCAAAGACGGAGCCAATTCCTTAACTTTGCCCCAATAACGTCCATCCAAAGGCGATAAAGTCGTTAAGCTCGACATCTCCAAGTCTCTGGAGCTTGAAGCAATAGCCATTGCAGTCACCTAGAGTATATCCATTAATCAGCCAAATTCAAATCAAAACAAAGCATTTGAGCATAAACCTATAAGTTTCGAGGAAAAATCTTACCTTTCTTGAAGTCATGAGCTTGAGAGAAGAAACAGAGTATGAAACTCTCTGAAACGGAAGATGAGAAATCGATTTTGATGGGTTTAGGAGTTTACCGAAGCAAGGGATTTTGTGGGTTGTTAAAGCTCTTGAAGAGAAATTGAGTTCCATTTCGTGGATTTTAACAGGAATCTGTAAAAGCTTGAAGATGGACTGAGAAAAGCTTAATGTTTTTTTTAGGGTTTAAGGGAGATTCCTGATTTCAAAATGCAGGGGCTTTTTGTAAATCCCGTATATGCCCTTGGTTTATCTAGATTTTTTTTTTTTTTTTTTTTTTTTTTTTTTAAAAAACCCAAAAAAAAAAATGGTTGGGCCTCTAAAATCTAGGAAGTATTGAACAGGCTTTTGTTTCGTGATATGTTAAGCCTATTCAGTAAACAATCATCTATAAAGCCCAGCCCACTAATGAGATTTGATTTTCGTGTTCATCCCTAAATAATTTCAGGCAACTCAGATAAACTACAATAAGCTAAACCAACTCCAATATATCATGCAACACTGATTTTTTTTCGGTGACTAAATTTTATATTTTCCTGTAAAGATATGTTCACGAAGTACAATATAGAATTAACAAGTGGCTTTGTATAATATTATACATGTAATATTTGATGTTTTCTGTCAAAAAGAAGATAATAACGTGTCTAAATAATCACTTCCCAAATCCTCAAACTCAACCAAACCAAACACATCACATAATGTCTCTTCTCCAGTAAACATATTCTTCATTTCAACTTCTTGAAACAAACAATCTTCATCAATCCTTTGTCTCTTTCTTGAACTTAACCAAGTTTCTTCACTCCCAAGTAATCCACATGTCTTTGAGTACTCCCTTAGGGCACAATGATTTTCAACCATCTCATTATCACCATAAGCCCCAATCACCTCTTTTTGGGTCCTCAATCCGATTTCTTGGCAGCTTTTTAACGGTTGGGAGCGGTTTATTGGATAGTAACTTGGGCTACAATCCATTTCCATAGCTTTTATAACCGTCTCGAGTTGAAAATTTGTGCGAGCTTTTTGAGTTCCCCTAATTCTAACGGCGGCTTTATCATAAGCCATAGCTGCTTCTTCTGCCGTCTGGAATGTCCCGAGCCAAACCCTTGCACCATTTCTAGTCGAATCTCTGATTTCGGCAGCGAATTTCCCCCATGGACGCCTCCTTACTCCCCTGTACTTTCTTGTTTTGTAAGAAACTCGAGAAGACAAAGAATTTGAACCGGTAGGGTTGATTAATAGGTCTTCATGATTGAGTTTTCTTGGGAAAGAAGCTATCGCATCGAGCATCTCTGTCCATTCCTCGCCCATTATCGACATATCTATGCTCGGAAACCTTTCATTAGGATCTTCTGGTATGTCATCAAGAGTAGGCAGTGCTTCCCAAGCTCTAGAAACTTCTGGAACATGGACTAATGAACTTTTATCGGTTTCGGGTTTTCTGATGAAGTTTTCCCAAACATTCTTTAGAATCTCTCCCTCTGCTTCTTGGTTATTCCCAAAAGCCATATTGTTGAATTGAAGAGGAGTATGAGGTGGTTAGATTTATGAGGGTTTTAAAGATATTGTGTGTGCGATGAATGGGAATTTTGCGGCAGGATAATTGGAAAGTACAGTTGGTGTAACTTGTATTACAAGTTACTGACCACCTCGTTTTATGGAGGGTTTTAGGTTTCACGGATAATTCAAGGGTTTTTCTATGTGTAGACACATATATACGTATAAAGTACCATTATGAATTATGTTCGGTTCAAAAAAAAAAAGTACCATTATGAATTATGTATGTGACGATGATATCAAATCAAATTTGAGTATCAAAGTATGAATGTTACTTGAATCATGTATTAAGATTGTGTAGAAAAAAATGATTGTGTACTCTTGAAAAAAGACTACATCCAAAGTATTAATAAATCCTATTTTTTCTTTGTTTTTGTCAAACTAGTTGAACATATAAAATAAGTTATCTTTCTGTATATATACAAGAAGACTAAATAGAGTTGGTTTATTAATTGAAATGTTGATATATGTACATTATGTTATAAGTTATAACCCACGATTTACGTGTTTACTTTTGCAATAGACGTATTAATCTTGAGTTTTACGAATCATGAGAATCTATGATGTGTTCCCACGAGAGGCACAAAATCCATTTTAGAAAATTCTGATTATGGAATTAATCGGTTATACATTTAGTTTAGTGTAGCAACTAAATAACTATTAAAAAAAACTAGAGTTGATTTGAATTTTGTTGAAGTTTTATCAATTTACCACGAACGTAGTTTTATGCCTAGAGAAAATAGACTAACTGATTAGTAAAGATTTACCAAAATGAGAAATGAAACGAGACAAGTGTTAGAGCAAAGTCATTAGCAAACTTTCCTAACTAATGATTCGGATTAGATGATTTTTCGTTGGTCCAAAGATTTGACACAATGATGAGAGGCGAATATAATATAAAGTATAATATATGTCAAAATTGAGTGAGATACAATCATATATATTCTCCACACGCTTGAGACATAGCTTATAATTGAAAAAAGGGATTAAGCTCTTTATTCAGTGTATTAGGGATATACTTTATATGATAAGTTCAAGTAATCTCAACTATAATATTACATATACATAAATAATCTATCTACCTATTCAGTTGGTATATATATAATATATCGTTTTACTTTCTTAATGCATCTTAATTTTGTCTGCTCTTCTGTTTCAAAAATAAATGTCATTTTGACTTAATTTTTTTCCATTTAGCTGTCATTTTTCGATGTATTTTTATTTATTCAAATACTGAATTTAATATAAGTTTTAATATCAACAATCAACTTTTCATTTTAGCAAGAATTTAATATTAATTAGCAACAATAAAACGAAACCAAAATATATTTTTACACATAATTACGATTCTTTTTTTTTTTCTTAACGAAAACTAGTTAAACATCTTGACAAAAAAAAAAAAACCTAATTAAACATAATACTATTCTTCCCTTGACCAGAAAAAGAAAAAAAAATTAATATTCTTTCATCTAAGAACATTTCCACTAGTACAAAATTTTTACTCACTGCTCATAAGTCATAACATAACATATAACTATCCATATAAGTTGTTGTTCAAATTGATCTAAAACCTTCAACTATAATTAATTTTATATGAAAAACCAAAGTATAATATATCGGTTTTAAACCTTCACCTGAATTTTAATGGAAAAACTTTCAAAGTATAATATATCAGAAGACATTTTATTTTTAAAAAACTCTCAATGTATAATATATCGATTTTAAACCTTCAATTAAATATTAATGATAAAACCTTACAATTAAAGATAAATAACCAAAATTAATATTTCATTTTGGTAAACATAACAAATGACGTCTGTTTTAATAAACTTTTTACTTTTGAAAGAATACATGTTGCAGTTTGTTGGGTGGGTAATAAAACAACACACTTAATCATCTTTCTCATATCCAACAACTTTTGATTATTATTATGATTTTCATCTTCTGATCTTTACAAGAACACAATTGTTTCCAACACATTCCAAGATCATTGTCTTCTTCTGAGCTTAATGCAAATGCATCAAATGTTAATTAATGTAGTACGTTGTCAGTAAAATTGTTATGCAATTGGGACAAGTGTAATATCTTTTTGTTCTCTCTTAACATATCTTTGATGTTTTAATACAATTATACATTCTAAATTTCTAATATATACAAACATCGTAGCGAACAATAATTATTATTAGCAATCAAAGAAAGAAAATGCAACAAAATAATTATGTGATATGAATTTCATTATTACTATATTTTCATATACTACATATCTCAAGAACATTTCCACTGATAAAACCGTTTATTAACAGATGATAAAAAACTGCCAAAAAAAAAAAAAATAACATTTAACTATCGATATTAGTTGTTGTTCAAAAAAAAAAAATATATAATTAAAATCGACTTGTTTCTCTAATGAGTTTGATTATGAACCGTATCTCATAAAGGAAACAACTTTATTATATAAAAAACATAGCAACATTCACCGAGACTTATCATTCTCATTTAATTGACCAAGTATATCACATATTATTTATTGACTACAACAATATATTCATCTTATATTTCTTTAAATAACATATATAATTTAGATATCTTTTACATTTTTCCTTTATTCAAACTCGAATAAACATATTTTTAGCAAACCGTAGTCATTTAATCTTTATACCATCACATAGTTCTTACGCGGATTAGGGGCTCAACATCA
The DNA here is from genome assembly GCA_900406245.1 of Odontarrhena argentea. NCBI lineage: Eukaryota > Viridiplantae > Streptophyta > Magnoliopsida > Brassicales > Brassicaceae > Odontarrhena > Odontarrhena argentea. The sequence goes on from OVAF01000028.1 coordinate 14,848, forward strand.
TTATGGAGTAATTGAGGTGGGAAACAGGCGCTGTAATGTTGATATTCCAGTCGTCTTTGTTGAGTAATCCCAATGATTTTTTTATCCTCTTCCTCTGTAAACTCCTCTGAAATTTCAAGAGACGATGAACAAAAAATTATTTCATCAAGCACACTACATACCTCCCTCATTGTAGGCATGTTCATTCTTTTTCTGCTTTAGACAACGTTTAGTAATCTTTGCCACGTCAGTAACTTGTTTCTTGTTGCATTCCTCTCTTAAACATGGATCAACGATTTCATCTAATCTTCTCTCTTTCATAGCACTCAGGAAGTGGGAGGCAAGTCCTACATTTTCTCCGAATTGGTTGACTAAGATTTTGTTATTAGATGTCGGGAGTTATTTGTCGATACTCGTATAATGGTTGAGAATCGGGAAAAAAATTATGATTTTGAACTCTTGAGTAAGTGAAATGAATTTTAATATCAGTAAACCCTCAAATATTACTAAATCTTAATTTGAACTTGCAACTACAATTTTACATGAAAAATCATCTCAACTAAAACATATTAATGAAAAACCCTTTCAAATATAATGTATTTTTTTTTCAATTCAATGATAGTAACCTTTATATAAAGATGAATCAACAAAATTAATCTTCGGTTTCGGTAATTTAATAAACAACATTGGCTTGATAATAGTTTTCTTGTTACAATTTGTTAGGTGGATAATAAAATAACACATGCAGTACTTATTCAAAAAAATTTTAATTGGTTCTTTTTTGGAATCCAACAAATCGTTTTTATCTTATTCAACCAGATGATGTGATCCAAACACGGCATTGTGCTGCTGTTAATTGAACAATATTTATAACTGTCACTGCAAGAGACATCTTCAATAAACTCACTTTTATCAAAATGTTATAAGGTAAGAGAAATTTAGTTTCTTAAAAATGATTTCCTGTTAGGAACTTAATTTTTTGTAAAAAATCATAAAAAATTAACTTCATCTAATGTGAATATGAATTCCCGATGTTGCTAACCAAAGAAGCTCAATGAATTTTCTTTGTATTGGTTTTCTCGTTCCATCCAACGAACAACATGTTTTCTTACAAATCAAAAATATAATTCTTTACTAAAACGCAGTCAATTCTTTGGTTTGAAGTTATAAAAGACAAATCATTGATTGATAGTTTAGAGGTATCTAATCAAAAATTTATATAGTTTGAGTTACAAAAATCAGTAATACAAGAGAACACCAAATTTATTAAATATCATAATTTTTTTCGTCAATCATTTTACGTAAGATAACAAAATTATAAAAATGATTTTTAATTAATTATCAACGACTATCCAAGCTAGTGTGACATTGTCATGAATCATGATTGAAGGTAGTTTTTTCAAGTCCTACATATGAAGACTTTCTAACTTGATCTCTTCAGATTGATCAAACCAAGTATAGTAATCATATTATTTGTGAATTTCTAATTTTTGGCTCTGTAGCCATAGTACATCTTACTATATGTGGTCTTTCGTCAGAGTGTTTTTAAACTTATGGCAAAATTTAACCAATATCAGTGTATAGGCATATTTTCATATGAAGCAGTTGTGGATCCTTATTTGAAACTGTTAAATCATCACCTCTAGTATAAATCTGAGAGACAAATCATTGATTGATAGTCTAGAGGTATTTTTTCTTTTACTTTTTAAAATTATTGACTTACATAAGATCATAACTACGGAAGAACACCAAATTCATAAAATTACAAATAAAGCATTATCAAATATTTCACTTAGCACAACAAAACATCAAATAAAAAAATTTAGAAAACAACTCAACAACCATGAGCAATATTACAAAAAGAACTTAATGTAAATACTAAATATTATTATTATATAAATTGTATGCTTGATATATAAGTTTAATTAAGCTACATAGATGGAAACGATTTTGAATAATAAAATTTTAAAACCTCTGTAAAAATATTTTAGTGTAGATATTATTGTATCATTTGTTAAATATATAATTAAAAAATTTTTTTTGTAAATAGTATTATATATTTATATGCTTTATATATAAATTTAATTAAGCTAAAACATATGTGTAAGAGATTATGAAACTATTTGAATGAAAATATTATGGTATACTTTATGTAAGGTATAATTACAAAATAATGTAATGTAAATATTATTATATAATTTTAATTAAGTTAAAATAAATGTATTATTTATGAGTATATAAATATTTAAAACCACTGTAAATATTTTCATGTAAATATTATTGATTACTTTATTACAATATATTTACAAAAAAAGAAATAATATTATTAATAAATATAAGTATTAATAGAAAATGTTTGCATGAGTGAACAAGAATTTGAATGTGTCATGATGGTTGGAGGCTTGTTATATTGTATATGAGATCTCCGGGTTCGATTCTATATTTTCGCACTCATACGACATAAATGTATGAATATCACTACTACCCTAGAGTTTGGGCACGAATAAGCCGTTTCCCCCTTCGTTAACCGAGGAAGAGTTATCATCCACAGCATCCTCCCCACCAGAAACAGCTGCACCACCCGCACCTCCTCTATGTTGCTGCTGCTGCTGTCTCTCACCGGTCTCCTCGATGCTCCCAGAATGTTCCGGCACGCTCCACTCGGTCCTCCTCTTCCTCACCACATGCTGCCATATGTTCTTAAGCGCCTCCATACGAACCGGCTTGATTAAGTAATCAATAGCACCGTGTGTTACTCCCTTAAGAACTAAACTCTTGGAATCATCCGCAGACATCACTGAAATAACAAATTTTCAGAAAACAACATTAGTAATCAAAACTATAATGTAACAATCAACTTTTAAAATAGTTATTGTATATGTAAAGATGATGTTTCACAAATTACTCTATATAAAGAACCTCTCCACTATATTTATGAGGCAAAACATTGCTTTTTTAAAGAATATATGAAGACATTGCTCTTTGTACTCAAGTTCTCAAATAAATTACACAGTTTTCATTTAGTGGCAATTGTTTAACATTGAGAGTCAACAACTGAAAGTATGGTGATGTAAGATAAATCTTTGCACATCAACATAGAGCAAAAAATATCATTACACCAAGTACGAAAAATTCAAATCTAAACTTACATATGTTTCTTACAATCAAATACTTCCATTATTTTCGATAATCAAAATACTTTTCTCATCTTCTTTCATCTTTAAAATTAAAACATCATTTTGAAACATACATATAAGCAAATGATGAAAGAATATTTCTACAACCAATAACACATTATATACAACAACCGCAATCAACATATTTAATTAAGCTCATAAATTCTAGCTTATTTTGATTCTTTTTCAAATTTCTATTCACAACCTTGTGTTTTGAGTTTTGAGAGTTCCACTATTAGGGAAATGAACATTTTGGTTTAATATCCTCAACTCCATGCATCAAAAAATTAAAAGGAAATGTGTTTTAAATTTTTAAAGTAAAAAATTATACACAATGTCTAATAATAGGTTTGCATAATTATGTCACAAATCCGTTGTAGTCTAGCTGGTCAGGATACTCGGCTCTCACCCGAGAGACCCGGGTTCGAATCCCGGCAACGGAGTTAGCATTTTTTTTTTTTTGGCGAACGATTCTCTCAACGCGGGAAAATTGATTAATTAGGGTTCTTACTTCTCACGAATCGATTTCAATCTCACTTTTTCTTTTGGTGCTGCTGAGAAGAAATTCACAAATTTGTCAAAAGAGAAGATGTTGAAGAAAGGTAACTGTAGCTATGGTGGTGGCTTGGAAGCTAACACATTAGCTATGCTTGATTCAACCGGAGCTAAAGACAATCGCGACGCTAACGAAGATCGTACGTTTCCCCTCAATTTCCGAGTAATCCTTTTTATAGGGTTTTTGATTATTGTATTGATTTCTTTTGAATTTTGAAACCCTAGGTTTACAGTATCTTGAAGCTGTTCGTGCTGCTTCGTTAGTTCCTGAAAATGGAATTCCTCCAACAAAGTAAGAAATTTTGAAGGTTTTTTATTCAAAGATTGAAGATTTTTGATATGGGTTTTGTTTGATTTTGAAGTAAAATGTATCAAGCGATTTTGAGGATATTGAGATTTGGAAGAACATTGGAGCTTGTTACAGCAAGTTTCCAGCTTTTGACACAATTACATCAGGTACTTTGATGTGAGTTTTTAGTAGTTTTTTTTTGTGTGAAGAGTTTGTATAAGTTTTGATTTGGTTATGGGTTTTGTGTAGAGGTATCCTTGGGTTTATATATCTGATTCAGCTGCTAAGGGGAAGCATCAGTTAGAGATTGTTGAAGAGGTACTCTTATTAATAAGCTTTGGTGTGTGTTTTTAGTGTAGTCTTAGTTGGTTTCCATGTGGTTGTTATTGGTTTTTTTTGGCAGGCTTGGTCACCGTTTAATTTCGGGTCTGATGTTGATTCTGATGAAAAGGAAACATCTGTCAGTAGTTCATGTAAGGACTTTGTCTTCTCTTTGAGATAGCATTTTTGTTGGTATCTTGTTTATAGTGTTGTGAGCTCTTTTTTTGTGATTCCAGGGTTTCACCAGCTGATTCAGAACATGAACAACGGAGTTAAAGAGTCTGAGGAATCGGATTTGAAGGTTAGTTCATTTGGTTGTACTTAACTCTAGTTTGCAAATATCACTTGCTCTGTTACTGAGTTTCTCACTAGTTGTTGCTATTTCTACTTGTTTGGATACTTGCAGATCTTGGGAAAGATGTTTTTGTTCGAGTATCTTGTTCATGTCCTTAAGTTAGATTTCACGCCGCGAAATAAAGTGTATGAAGGTACAAATGGGGTCTTCATAGTTTCAAGATTTCTCTTTATCTTGTAAAGTTTGAGGAAAGTTTGACGAGCTGTGTATTTTTTTTGTGTTCCAGAAACCATGAACTGGAGTCTTTTAAAGGAATCTTCACTGAACTTACTACTGGTACAAACTCCACTATCAATGGCACAGAAACTAGGGTAGTTTATCTGCGTTTTGATGTTATGGTTCTGCTTGTAGGCTTCAAGGAGAGTGAATTTCAAACTCCTAATGAAAGATTATCTATCTACGATGTGTGCACTTGTTGATGCTGGTGAAAAATCTATCAGTTTGGTAGAATTGCAGAAGGGCACACTTTCTTCTATGAAGGAGCTTCTAGTAATGGTAAATCGTTAGCTACATTACATACCCGAGCATAAATACTATCTTTGGAGTTTACAACTATCACATTTTTGTTCCTTGTTTAGATCATGGAGCTTGATGATTCAAAGAAGAAAGCTGACATGGAAGGGATAACCAATAGATCAGACGGAGTAAGGTATTCACAATCTTCTCTCTCTCTCTTTTAATTTGTGTTTGGGTATGATCGTAATCCATTTTGCTGCAGGACTCCTGCAATCGAGATTATTCTCGACGAGCTAACGTATGATGGAGACCTGTTGTCGAATTTCCTTCAGGTAAGAGACAAATCACTTCTGAAACTCCTTGTTGCCTGTATTCTCCCTCTTTTGTGGTTCTTGTTGAGAACTTCTCCTGCAGGTTTTCGACGATCCTAAATGGAAGCTAGAGATTGTTCTCCAATACCTCACGAAATACATTCCTAAGGTTTGTAGTTATCTGTTCATTTTCTCCAACAGATGGTGTTCAGTCTGAAGAATTTCTTTCTTGGCTGCAGCCTTCTGTTCGTACCCGGAGATCAAACGTTCCTCAAGCAGAGGATTCGAAAACGCTAAATGGGATCTTGAAGACATTTTGCACTGGCACAAATACGAAGAACATCACTAAAAAGATAGGACCTGTCATTGTTCAGATCCTCATTGGACACGCTTTTCTGGTAATAACATTATCTTTGTTTCTTGTTTCACATTCTCTGAGCTCTTTTTGCCTCATGTTAATTCGGCTTATCATCTCCAGGCTCAGCTCTCATTCTCTAGCCCTGATGAAGGCGGCTCTATAACAGAGATATGCAGTAGCGTCATCACCGCATTTAGTAATCTAAAGCGAGTAGATCAGTAAGCTGCATTTTCCTTGCTTGCAACTCTCTCTCTCTCTCTCTCTCTTCATACAATCAAAAATACTCCTTCCAATCAAAAACTTTTGTGGTTTTAAACAGGAAAATCGAGATTTTACCATTTGGGAAAGAAGTATTGTTTACCGCAGAAATGGTACAGACGACAAAAGCACAAGGCAAATAGGAATCAAGAGGCTAGCATTGGATTAGAAGCAAAAAAGAAACTTCTTGTCATATAGTATTTTAGACGAATGAACCACGAATGTTTCACATGAATGAATATATCTATTCTATAGTTATGCGTTACAAGATGAGCGATCTTATGAGTCTGTCAACGCCTCTTTTTTCTCACCCCTGCAACAAATCAAGACTTGATTTAGTTACAAAACAAAATGCCTTATAAATGTATCCAAGCAAAGAGAAGTTCGTTATACTCACTTGGAGGGTTGGGGTGAGTCAAGTTGCATCGTGACTGGACCGTCGTTTACAAGATTGACATTCATCATAGCTCCAAACACACCATCTGTTCAAAAAACAAAAAACGAAAACCAATTCAGCTTTGATCACGAAAGAAGAACAACAAAGAGCTTTATGATGTTCTTGTACCTTTTACTGCATCAGGCTTATAAGCTTTCCTGAATTTCTCAACTAAAGAAGCGTAAAACGGTTTAGCTTTCTCAGGCGGCATTGCGACATGAAAATCGGGTTTGTTACCTTTCAAAAATCCGTATAATGTAAACTGACTCACTGCAACAACACATGATCACACAATCCAAACATCAGAGCAAGCAAAATGTGACAAATTATTCAGTATATTTACCAAAAGATGCTAAGAATTTCTCTAATCAAAGACACATTACCAAGTAAAACTTCATAATTCCTCTGCATCACCTGCAAAAAAACCCACATCAATGTTTCATTATTGTTTTTTCGAAAAAAACCAAATTCACTAAATGAAAAACTTACATTTTGGTCCCAACCTTTGCCAGTGGATTCATTATCGAACAATCTCATGTTCAAAACCTTTCGACATCTAAACAAAATCATCCAAAATTTCAGAATCTGCAAAAATGTAATCTGGAAAAACTAAAAGATGAAATTTACATGTAATCTGCATCAGCATCTGTATCTGATTCATGGATTCCGATTAAAACTAAGAAACCAGGTCCAATCTTCGATACCATTTTATCATCCACCTGTGGAAAACCTCCGAAGTCAAAAATAAATTTTGGGATTATATCGACGATTTTAGAGAGAAACACAAACTAACCGTGACGGAGGCAGATGAGACTCTTTGGATTAAAGCTCTCATTGCTCTGATTTGAGAATCTCGACGGCGTAGATGTAGATTCTGGTGACGGCGATTACGGCGGAGGAGAAAATTTGAGAGGTTGTTGATGACTGGAGTAGTCTGAGTAGAAGAAGCAAGACAATACATTTTTTCAATTTTTTACTTCTCTTTTTAATGAACATATAACCGACACTAAACCGAACTGAATTGGTTCAAATCTTCCAGATTTCGATAAACCGAACCGTAAAAATGCTCGGCGGTATAAAAGCCGAACCTTCTTGAATGTCCAGAAGGTTTCAGTTCATCTGTTAAATCGCCGGTCACTGTAACTCGCCGTCGTCGAGTGAGAAATCAATCGAAGAAGACAAAGTTTCTCCGGCGAGAAAACGATGGCGTTTTGGAAACCAGGGACTGAGAAGCCTCGATTCGTAGAGGATGAAGAAGGAGGAATAGTGTTGATGTCGAACAATGTCTCGTCCTCTTCTTCTTCTTCTAGGTATGCAATTTCGTCTCTATATTGCTCGTTACTTTTTCTGGAGATGATTGTGTACTTATGGTTTTGGAAAATTTGTAGTTTTGGATATGCGAATATAGAGAAGCAGAGGCAGAGATTGCCAGTGTACAAGTACAGAACGGAGATTTTGTATTTGGTGGAGAATCATGCTACTACCATTATTGTTGGTGAGACTGGAAGTGGCAAAACTACTCAGATTCCTCAGGTTTCTTCTTTGTTCTTTGCTCTTTAGTGATTGGAATTTGGATTTGCAATGTAGCTAGAGACTAGAGAGGCATAAAACTTACTCAAAAATCTTGCAAATCCTGCAATGTTTAAGCTCAGTAGCTGATAAAGCTTTGTTTACATTATGTTGTAGTTTCTAAAAGAAGCTGGATGGGCAGAAGGAGGTAGAGTTATTGCTTGCACGCAACCAAGACGTTTAGCTGTCCAGGTTTGTTTTCTCTCCACCGAACACTATAGCGTAAGTTGGTAGATCGATGTTTTAGGTTGGGAAATTCATGCTTGATCGCGTCTGCTATTTTTCTTATGATTTGCTTAGGCGGTTTCTGCGAGAGTGGCTGAAGAGATGGGAGTGAATCTTGGGGATGAAGTTGGCTACACAATTCGATTTGAAGATCATACAACTTCGGTGATGTTCTTTCTTAAATACTGTTTGAATTTTTATTGGTTATTATATGGAGTATTATGATGATGCTTAAGAATATCTTTTTCCTTGTTGAAACAGGGTGTGACTAGTGTGAAATTTCTCACAGATGGGGTACTAATCCGAGAAATGATGGAAGATCCTCTCTTGACAAAGTATAGGTAATGATTTTGTTGCACAGCATAATCTTGTTTGGATTATGATTTAAGGTGGTCGATAGTGTTGGTAAACCTACTCCTATTTTTCGCTCTGCAGTGTAATTATGGTAGACGAAGCTCATGAGAGATCTATCTCAACTGACATTTTACTGGGTCTCTTAAAGAAGGTGTAGCACTATGACATAGACTTCATTAAAAATTTCTGAACTCTTTTAGTTTACAGTTTGCTCAATTCCTATAAATTGATCTTCTCAGATACAACGTCGTCGTCCTGAGCTACGCCTGATCATCTCGTCAGCCACAATCGAAGCAAAAGCAATGTTCAATTTCTTCAGTTCGAGGTTCTGATCTTACCCAATGGTTATAGCTATTTTCTCCTGAAGTGTCCCGCTCTTGGAGTTACCTAGTTCGATATAGTCTTATACGTTAAGTAAATTTAAATAGCAAAAAACGCCAAGCGCCAGAAGGTAGCAGCAACCCTGGACCAAAATTGGAACCTGCAATCTTATCTGTTGAGGTATTATGTAAACTTTTTTGTTGCTTAAGATTATTCTCTTAACCCTTGTTATGGTGTGATATTTTTCTTTTCTTTTGGGTGAAATTTCATAGGGCAGAGGCTTTACCGTGAAAATTCACTATGTTGAGGAGCCCGTTTCAGATTATATCCGATCAGTTGTCTCAACAATATTGTTGATAAATGAGCGGGTAATTTGATTTAATGTTTACTATTCATCCATTTTGTTAAACTATTAAAACTATTAAAGTATATTATTTTCCCTGGGCTGTGATCTTTAAAAGTCTCTTCTTATGTTCAGGAGCCACCTGGGGATGTTCTTGTCTTTCTTACTGGTCAAGAGGATATTGAAACTGCTATTAAACTTCTTGCGGAAGAAGCTCATAGCAATCAAAAGAATTCTTCAGGTACAATACATGAATATATACGCATACAAAGATCTTGTCTATCAACTTTGGCGTTTGCCTTTGGCACCTTAATATAACCCATATCTATTTCAGGACTGCTTCCTCTGCCACTATTTTCAGGACTTTCACGAGCAGAACAGGTTGATATTTTGTTGTGTAACTCTAGAAAAGCTAAATCATACTTGAAGAGTAGTTGAAACAATGACCTGAAACTGAGATATGTTTTTTTTCTCTTTTCTTTATATCAGGAATTGATCTTTACTCCAACTCCCAGAGGAAAGAGAAAAGTTATACTCTCAACAAATATTGCAGAAACATCATTGACTCTGGAGGTAAGATTTCTTAGTTGATGTCTGTTTGTAGCAATTGTTTGCAACTCATGAAACAAATGAATCATTTTTCATTCAAACATCATTGAGAATACTTTCTGTGTCGTTTCTTTATTCAGGGTGTTGTCTATGTGATTGATAGCGGTTTCTCAAAGCAGAAGTTCTATAATCCAGTAATTCCATCTTTATTCCCTTTTGCTTATATCTTTTTAGTCCTGAATTTTGTAATTCTAATAGGACATCTTACATGTCTTACCCTCACAGATTTCAGATATTGAAAGTCTTGTAGTGGCACCAATATCCAAAGCATCTGCTAGACAAAGGTCTGGTAGGGCTGGGCGACTTCGGCCTGGGAAATGTTACAGGTAACTATATTCTTGTTCAAACGTTACATCTTTATGTTTGATTTGTGGCGTTTTATACATCTCTCATTTCGGAGGTTAATGACTTAATGCTGGTCGTGCTTTGACATTCCTCTTCATGGTAACTAGGCTTTACACTGAAGAATATTTTCTTAACCAAATGCCTGGAGAAGGTGTACCGGAGATGCAGAGATCAAATCTTGTCTCTACCGTAATACAAGTACAAAACTTGCTCAGCTATTTGGCTTTCTCAATAAGTAAAATCCCCAAATGAGAGGAAGCTATCTCTTTTAGAATGTTCAAGCTCTGATGATTTTTGTTTTATTTTTTCAGCTAAAAGCTTTAGGCATAGATAATATTTTGGGTTTCGATTGGCCTGCACCTCCATCCCCAGAAGCAATGATCCGGGCACTTGAAGTACTTTATTCACTTCAAATCCTCGATGATGACGCCAAACTCACTTCGCCAACAGGATTCCAAGTTGCAGAACTTCCACTGGTACTTTTTGCATCCTAACCTTGGGTTACTTATTTTTCCGTTGATCATCTCAAATATGAAGTTCATATGCATTTTCTACTGCATTGTTACATCTCTCTGTTATTCATTTTTGCTAGGACCCAATGGTATCGAAAATGATTTTAGCTTCAAGTGAACTTGGGTGCTCAGAGGAGATCATCACAATTGCTGCAGTTCTTTCTATCCAAGTAAAAGCTCTTTACCCTTTGTCTTTGCTAAAAATATCTTCTTTTAAAATTTTTCATAATTTACTTTCTCTCTGAGCTATGGGACTTGAAATTAAATGGAGGTAAATTTGGAATATTTCTGTTATGCAGTCCGTTTGGGTCATTGCCAGAGGAGTACAGAAAGAACAAGATGAAGCAAAACTGAGATTTGCAGCTGCAGAGGTATATATTGCTAAATAACTTTGATCTAATTATATTTATGAACTTTGGTTTTTGAGTTTTTTGACCGAGAAATCATCGTTCTTGTCTTTTCAGGGTGACCATGTTACATTTCTTAATGTATACAAAGGGTTTCTTGAGTCGAAAAAGTCTTCACAGTGGTGTTATAAGAATTTCCTCAACTACCAATCTATGGTACGTGTGAAAACAGATTAGACAATTTTGACGTTATATTCCTTTCCAAAACTTTAATTTGTTCCTTTTCCCTTTGCAGAAAAAGGTTATTGAAATCAGGGATCAACTCAAACGGATTGCTCGGAGATTAGGCATCACCCTAAAATCATGTGACGGAGACATGGAGGTAAGAAACTGTACCACCTTGCTTCAATTGAGAAGATGTGGCAGGTTTTAAAGTTACATTACATTATATACTATGTTTCAGGCTGTGAGAAAAGCAGTGACTGCAGGGTTTTTCGCCAATGCATGCCGCTTAGAAGTAAGTGACTCATTTCAGTTCTCTCTTTCTGTACATCCTTTTCGGTTATGTAGAGTAATCAAAATTTCATCATTTTTTTTTTGTATGATGTAGCCGCACAGCAATGGGGTATACAAGACCATTAGAGGCTCTGAAGAAGTTTATATTCACCCATCATCCGTGTTGTTCAGGTTAGTAGTATCTTGTTGTTATGGATTTTGCAAAAACAACTCAATAAGATCAAAAGTTTGAAGATTATTATTCTGAATGCTAAAGCTTACTATCTATACAATCTTCAGGGTGAATCCGAAATGGGTGGTTTACCAATCCATTGTCTCAACTGAGCGTCAATACATGCGGAATGTCGTCACTATCAACCCTTCTTGGCTGACGGAAGTTGCTCCACACTTTTATCAGAACCGCCAAAACGCTATGACCTTCTAATCAGCAAGTTAGCACCAGCGTTTCAAGACTGTAATAGCAGTTGCTCATGACAACATTTCTTGATAGGTTTATAGCCAAAATCACTGCAAGAATGTTTGTAGATGAAGAGAAACAGAGTTCTAACGAGTCCAAGATTTGAACACAACTTCATGAAAAAACATACTCTAGATGTTTGTAGTAGCCTTTAATTTTTAGGTCGCTGCACTTGCAGAAACTTAGCATTCTCTTTGTATACAGAATTATGTAAGTTCTGTAGTATGAGCAAGATTATCTCTGAGGTTTGAATTCGTCTCTTGAATCTTCTTATTTAAGATGAAGAAGAGAATTGTCCTACAATTTCGACTATTTCATTGATATGTTTTGTGTCGGATATGGTTATAAGAAAGTACACGACTCTGATCACCCATGGGAGTTTGCTAGGAATCACTTCCTGAGAGATGAACCCGATCATTAACAAAATCACAATGTGGATAGAGAGTACGACGCAGAATCTGTTAAGGATATTACTGAGAGACCAAACATAACAACATATACCGACAAACATGAAACAAAGTTCTGTTGAGTCCATGATTGAACAACTCAATTTTAATAGAGATATCATAGACTATATTCAATCAGATTTGCTTGTTTATCGTTTCTGGTTCTTCTCACTGTTTACAGAGTAGGAAAAGTTACGAAAAATGATCAAAGAATCTAATCTTCTCTTCAGCTGAAAATCTCGGCAAACTTCTCAGAAACGAGAACTCCTGAATCGATTGATTCCAGTGGATCCTTCCTGAGACGATGCCTTAAGCAGTTAGGGATAACAGTTGCAACATCTTCTGCAGTCACTCGATCTTTTCCTTTGAGAGCTGCAAGTGCTTTGGCCGCTCTGTTAGTCACTATATCCCCTCTCAATCCGTCGACATTGAGCTCTGAACAGACCCTAGAGATCTTCACCTTCAACTCCCGATCAATCTGAACAGAGGACAGATTGCTTCTCGCAGTTGTAAGCTGGTCTTGAAGCTTCTCCTGCTCGGTTTTGTAAGTTTCACGGAACTCCTTCGGGTTACTATCAAAACGAGCTCGCTCTTCAACAATCTTGACTCGTAAATCAGCATCTCTAACAGTCCCTACTTGCGCGTGCATCCCAAACCGATCAAGCAGCTGTGGCCTAAGCTCTCCTTCTTCCGGATTCCCCGAACCAATCAAGATAAACCTTGCGGGGTGAGAAATCGAAATCCCTTCCCTCTCAACAGTATTCCAACCCGAAGCAGCAGAATCCAAAAGCACATCAACTAAATGATCATCCAAGAGATTAACTTCATCAACATAAAGAATCCCTCTATTAGCCTTAGCCAACAAACCAGGCTCAAAAGCTTTGACACCTTCTGTCAAAGCCTTTTCGATATCAATGGTTCCACAAACTCTATCTTCCGTTGCACCTAACGGAAGATCAACCATATTAATCTTAGTAGCAATAACAGCGAGTTTCTCTCCGTTCTCCACCTTCTCTCTAACCTCAACACCCATAAACTCAGGATCAAAAGGATCAGAGTTGTAAGGATCACCGGCAACAACCTCAATCTCGGGTAACAAATCAACCAAAGACCTAACCGTTGTCGATTTACCGGTTCCTCTATCTCCCATAATCATCACACCACCAATCTTTGGATCAATCACATTCAACAAAAGACACAACTTCATCTCATCTTGTCCTACTATAGCTGCAAATGGATAAACTGGTCTTGCACTCTTCTTTGCATCAAACTTCCCAGCCTAATACCCAAAACCCATAACCACCATTACATCGAAACAAACACCTAGAATCACAAGTTCTTAAAGTTTGAATCTTTACGATAATTAAAAACTCTTACTTGTTCAACAGAGTTGATTTCTGTGGCTACATTCACAACTGAGAAAGATCTGTTCTTCTTTGGCCTTAATTTGATTCCTCCATTTAAGTTTCTTCCACAAAGCTTCCCTGTAAAAACAACAATTTCACACTTCAAATCACCAGAAAACAGTAGGGTTTTTTAAGGTTTTGAGTGATTGGGTTTTACTGACCTGGTTTGAAGCAAATTGGGGAGATGGATGGTGATGAGGAAGGAGACGAGAGAGATGGTGAAGCCCAGATTGCTGAAGAAGAAGAAGAAGTTCCAAGAAGAGACGCCATTTTTTTGTGTGAGCTTGTTTCACTCAGCTTCTGATTGGCTTTTTTGTTCTGAGAGAAATTTGGTTTCTATTGGTTTGTGTTTGCTTCTGAGGTCAGGATAAGAAGATAGATTTCTCTTTTCTATCTTCGTCTCTCTTTTTTTTCCTTTTTTTTTTTTCATTTTGAAAATAACATTAATAAATATTAAAAAAATTAATTCCTAAGTTATAAGTTATAAGATTTATCATAGAACGAACAATTTATAATGTTAGAATATCCGTCACAAAGTATATTTTCTAGTGAACCTGAAATGTTGACAAAAATACCTCTAACAAATATATGGAGTTTTTGGTTGAAAAAAAAAAAAAAAAAAAAAAAAAAAAAATANTATATGGAGTTTACTGAAAATTGATTAATATATTATCCTAAGTGTTTTTACCATTTGATTATATTAGATATTGAACAGTATTTTTGCGCTGAACATATACTAATTCATTAGTCGAACTTCAATTAAATTGGAACTAATTCACAGTAAATGGCTCTGAAAATTCGACAAAATGGAAAAGATTTTCATAAAATCAGTTTATGAATCATCCTATGTTAATTCATTAGAAAAATGCTATATTCGAAATAAAATTAAATTGAAATTAATGGCTTTAAGAACTCGAAAAATAGGAAAGAATTACTTTGTTGGTTTATCTGACTCGTTACCGAATATTTTTTATGTAATAATTCGTTGTTTTTTTTTTTTTTTCTTTTGTAGAAAGCTTGGTAAGATGGTTTGCCTTTGGCAAGGGGTTGAAAGAAGAAAGGAAAGGGTGTATACAATATCCACTATTTTTTGTGTATATGCTATCTCTGATGAGCATTTTGTAATTGTCTTCGTTTTTAGAAATTATGTCGAGTATAAGCTTTTGAAACAGAAGGTTAATAACCAAAGGACGTTGATGCTGATACTCAAGATCATATTTTTGTTCTCGAGGGTTTCTCCGGACTTCTCGATGATCAGGTAAACACAGGAGAAATTATCTTTGACCTTTAATATTTTGACAACTATGTTTTGTTTTCAATTTTGATCCCAAACTTGAAAGACTTATGTTTGATCAAATGTTACAAACATAATGTTTGTTGATGTGCTCTTTAGTTTAATATATGTCACTAATAAGAAACTACTCTTTCTTATAGTTTTTAATTGACTTAATATAGGTGAATATATATGGCCTGTTTGCTCTTTTTTTTTTTTTTTTTTTTTTTTTTTTTTTTTTTTTTTTTTTAAAAAAATTTTTTTAANTTGACTGAAACAAACAACAAGGACTGCTCGGACACCGATTATCATCTATTAGAGAACAGCGCAATGCAATTTTTCAGCAGGAAGAAAGAAACAACATATGTGAGCTTGGACAAGGATATAGATAAATATATTATATAATTATATAGGAAAAATATTTAAATTTAATTTTAACATTTGACCGATAATAACTTGTAAAGGTAGGTGAAAGTTAAGACAAATAATATCAACTATGGTTGGAGATGAAGATGAAGTCCAAGGTTGTGGGGACATTGATCAGTTTATTGAGGAGATGTTATAAAAGATTGAGGATGATGGAAGTCATTTGGAGAAGATTAAAGACATTTTTTGTTTGGAGGGTTTCTTGAGGAGGTGTTAAGAAAGAAGCGGAATTATTAATGGAGGTTGAGAGATAAGCGGAGAAAAAAAAACAAGGAGATTTTTTCGTGGATCAATAATGTAGAAGCAAGAAAATGGATATTAAGAAGATGAAGAAGAATATTAAGGAGAGTCCAGTGAAGAGGACTGAACAAGAATCAACTGTGACTAAACGAGAGTATGGGAGACGGTGGGATCTGATTGAAAAACTGAGATAAGGAGAGGAGAGTAAAAGCTGCGAGACTTGGAGTGGAGTTTTTGTTTCTTGTTGGCAGAATGTATGTTTTTGATACCTAATGAGCCTCTTGCTAGTACAATTGAAGATTACTGGATAAGTCTAAAGCGATTAGAGGTTAATAAAGATGATAAAAGGTACAAGTGTAATCATCGTCTTTGAGATAGTAATGCTGGGAACCTTCCTGAAACTACTTTTGGGTTTGCTGATTACATTATTCGTTGCAGAGATGCAACTCAAGTCTTGGGAAAGATTGTTTGGGCTCTGAGAACTAACCAAAGTGAAAGAGTTGAACTCTGTGAACATTGCCAAAAAGTGTTGGTGAAGATAGAGCTAAAGCTAGCAAGGTCTTCCTCCTTGGCTCAAGTACATAGATGCAAGCACTTTTGGAGAGAGTATGTTTCTCTTACAATTATCTAATCACACACACAGTAGTAGTATACTACTAGTATCTCATGTATAGCAATTGCTTATTCTTTCTCCATAGTATTGTATTCCAGATGGATGTTCTGATGTTTCGTTTTCAAGTTTAGGATCAGACCAGAGAAGAGGTTATTGGGGTTGGCCCTTGTGCACCGACCCAATTTTTCGGAGACCAAAATACAGCCCACAAACCCAACCAAATAAAAGGCCCAGCCCAAACCTGATATGATATAAAAAAACATTGCTGCTCTTCGCACTTTCCGGAAAATACACCGCCGCTGTGCTCATCATCTTCTCCATGGCGAGTTGTAGCACGAAATCAGTGAAGTTAATTGGTAAGCGAAAGCCGCAAGATGGTTTGGAGACCAAACCGTTTCTGAGGAAACATAAAGAGAAGAAGACGAAGTCTGATGATGATGCTAATTTAATCTCAGTCAAGGTATTAATAATTTCCACCTACTGTTTTGTTATATTGTATGTTCAATTAAGCATCTTGTTCCTTATTATGTAACAGGAGACAGTACTG
Source organism: Odontarrhena argentea (assembly GCA_900406245.1). Classification (NCBI taxonomy): domain Eukaryota; kingdom Viridiplantae; phylum Streptophyta; class Magnoliopsida; order Brassicales; family Brassicaceae; genus Odontarrhena; species Odontarrhena argentea. The sequence goes on from OVAF01000028.1 coordinate 31,891, forward strand.
GATGAAGAAACTCCTGAGGTATCTCCTCAAAATATGTCATGCTCGCTTAGCTTTTAACAATAGACTCATTCTTGTTCCTTGTTCTTCGTAGAGTCCTGAAGATGCCTTGAGAAAAAAAACGCTCTTTGTTTCCAATCTCTCTAGCGAAACTCAAATCCCAGATATCATCAATTTCTTCAAAGATGTTGCTCAAGTTGCCAATGTTCGACTTATATTAAACCACCAGGGCAAGCATGTTGGCCAAGGCTATGTTGAGTTTGCTTCTGCTAACGAAGCAGAGAAGGCCCTGGAGGAGAAGAACGGTCAATATTTGCACACTTGCCAGATTATACTCGATGAAACTTCATATTTTGTTGAGGTACCTCATGTTCTAATATCTTCGAAATATTTATTTTCTTTCCTGCTAACACCCTTCGCTTTCTGTTAATTTCAGGAACTTGCCGCACCAAAAAAGACGCTTTTTGTTGCCCATCTCTCTCGCCAAACACCTGAAATATCGGATCTGTAAGTAGCTCCTTAGTTCAATTTTCCGCTTTCCTTGTCAGAGCAAGTCTGATATTCTTCTATCCTCCAGCGTCGACTTCTTCCAAGATGTTGGACAAGTTGTTCGTGTTCGACTTATTCTAGACTCCAGGGGCCAACTTTTGGGCTGTGGCTATGTTGAGTTTGCTTCTTCCTACGAAGCTAGTGAGGTGCGACTAGTTAGTTTATAGTGATGGTTTTACTAGTCATTTGAATGCTGATTAAATCTCTTTGGCACTGTAGGTGCTACAAAAGAAGAATGGTGACTATTTTCATGGTCAGAAGATCGTTCTTAATGTGGCTTATGGTGGAGCTACATACCTTCCACCACCCAAGTAAATTGATTTATGCGTTGGTCATTTGTTTCCCTATAATTTTGGTGCCATTGATGAAGTCTAACCTTATTCCTTTCCTTTTGTTAATTAGGTATTGCTTAGATCACAAGGTTTGGTAAGGGATTTAACTAGTTGCCTCTTGAGTTTGTTATCAGCACATTTGGCAGTATACATCACTACAGTTTTTTTATTTTTTATATTCCAAGGTACAAAGAAGACTACCTTCGAATACAAGAAAGCCTTCAGAAACAAGAAAATGCAGCAGGACTTGGTGAAACTTCCGATTTTGCTGAGGTACCTTTCTTATTATCTTCAAAATATGTGAGGCACAAAGTCAGAAGATTACTTATTTGGGGAATGAATCTTTTGGCGAGACTGTTATTATGCAATTAACACAATTGGCTGTTAAATTCAGGTAGTACTCCTTATTGCCAATCTCTCTTCCCAAACAACTAAAATAAAGCATATGTAAGTACGCAGCACCACACATTTCCATTTTTGTTCTGGGAGTAATTTTTTTTTTTTTTTTTGTGGCTGATATTTTGTCCTCCACCTTTACAGCATCCATTTCTTCAAAGACGTTGGAGAGATTGTTAGTGTGCGGCTTATTACAAACCATGAGGGTAAGCATGTGGGTTATGGCTTTGTTCAGTTTGCTTCCTCTGACCAAGCAAAGAAGGTGAGTAATGATGAAAAAAGTATTAAAAGTAATTTAAAGTAGGGAAAACTGATTAAATGTTTTGTGTATACCATTACCGACCCTAGGCGCTGGAAGAGAAGAATGGCGAATATTTGCACGATCATAGGATTTTTTTGATGAAAAGGCCTAATAAATCTCCAATTTCTTCTGAGGTACCTCTTGTTATTATCTTCAATATATATGTCAGGATCAGATTAGCAGAAGAAAACCGTTACCACAAAGTCAAAAGATGACATCCTGAGGATGAATCTACTTTTTGTTGCTATGTAATTTTTAAGTCATTTCTCGTGCTAACACACTTCTTGGCTGTTAAATTCAGACAGTTGGCTCTGTAAGACAGAAGACACTCTTTGTTGACGAACTCCCTTACTGGACTAAAATATCAGATGTGTAAGTAGCACCTTTTATTTCCAATTTCGTTCTTGGAGCAAGTTTTTCATGACTAATATGTTATCTTCCATTTTTACAGCATCGATTTCTTCAAAGATGTTGCAGAAGTTGACTATGTCCGACTCATTGTAGACAAATCTAGTAAACTTATGGGCTGTGGCTATGTTGGGTTTACTTCGGGTGACGAAGCAGAAAAGGTGAAAGCAGTTTATAGTACTGATGAAAAGTGTTTTAGTAGTCGTTTGAAAAGTAGTGTAGATTATACAATTAGTTACTTAATAGATTAAATCTCTGTATATTGTAGGCACTGGAAAAGAAGAAGGGTGAATATTTGCACGATAGCAAGATTGTTCTGGTTAGGGCTGAATATCTTCAAGGGATGTATGTAAATTTATTTTCCATGTTATTTGATGCTAGAGTTTTGATGGCATTGAAGAAGACTGACATTTTTGTTTTGTTTTGTTAATTAGGTATTGCATAGATCACAAGGTCTTGTAAGGAATTTAGCTTTGTTAAATGTAGTGTAGTTTTTGGTATAGATATGACAAGGCTTTTCCTATAATCTAGGTATGAAGACTACGTTCAACAAGAAAGCCTTGTGACGGAAGAAACTCCTGATTTTGCAGAGGTACCTCTTGTTTATTATATTGAAAATAACAAGAAACGTTTGATAACACAAGTGTTGCCACAAAAGTTGAAAGATGACTTATTTTGGGCTGAATAAATAAGTACATTTCTCAGGAAGTTGCAGCAAGAAAAAAGACAGTCTTTGCTGTCAGTCGCAATTTCAACCTTAAAATAAAAAATGTGTAAGTAGCATCTTTAATTTCCACTCTGGTTATTAGAGCAAGTTTGCCATGACTGATAACATTTTTACAGCCGCGGAAACTTCAAGATGTGTCAAGTTGTTCGTGTTCGACATGTTGTAGACCGCTGGGGTAAGCCTTTGGGCTGTTGCTTCATTGAGTATGCTACTGCAAATGAAGCAAAGAGGGTGAGATCAATAGTTTGTAATAATGATGAAAAGAATTCAAGTCGTCATTTGGAAAGTATGCTGATTAATCTTTTGATACAATAGGTGGCGTATTATAAGAGTGGTCGGAGATTTTTTGTAAATGTGGCTGAGATGGATCATCCATACCCTTTCCGACCCAGGTAAATTGATTTTCCATGTATAGTCATATTTTTGATGTCATATCAGGAGATCTCAACGCTGTTATTTTTGTTAATTAGGTACAACCTTGCAGAGAAGCTTTGGTAAGGAATTTAACTAATAGCCAGAGCACATTAATTTGGTATGCATGGAGAGATGACAAGGGTCGTTGATGTATTTCAGGTGTGAAGACGAGGTTCTACACCTTCTTGGAAAGCCGAAGGTCAATCGGATGACCTTCACGGGTAAGAATAAGAGGATTATCTTCGAGGAATGAATGTTCATCTGGTTTCTCTTATAACTTTTTATTACGGGTAAATTATGTATCAGTAATTTTAGTGATGGATGCTGCAGCTTTAATCTCAGTGCCTTGTTCTGGTTGTAGGGCGTCTTATTTTCTTTGTAGAATCCAGAAATTGACTTTAAATAATCTAATATGAAAAGGTTAATACATTAAGGATCGATCAATGTTTATAATTCTCAATTTGCTGTTATGAATATAATAATTCCTCAATCTCTGGAATTCCTTGATCCGTTTTTGTCGGATTGGTATATAAACTTGTAGAGACCCGTTGGGGAAAGAACCGATAATCCTTGTTGAAGGAGCTTCAAAAAATGCGAGTGAAGTTCTTGAGGAATTCACTGAGAAGAAGTTGGTTGAACTTTTTGAAGAGAGGCAAAGTGGCTCCAAGCAGCTATAAGATGACCCCTTTGGTGCATTCTTCAGTTATTAATCTCTCTCAAAGGAGATGGGACTGTTCGATATTTATCATCAAGGGCTTAAGCCAAGGGTGCAAATTTCGAAGGTGGGAAAGGTGTGCCTTGTGGAGGGGTCTTCGAACCAGCCGGAGGCATTCCCGAGGAATATGCCATCGCAGAATATCGAAACTGTGTTCACTGTCTCTGAGAGATACCCAGAGTTACGGAATCTTGAGGGTGCTTATTTGCATCCCTCTACATCTTCAAAACATCTAGGAAAGATGGATATGACGGTTTTGATGTTGACCTTATGCTTTGATCATTGGCGGAATAGCACTTGATGTCATTTCCATCCTCATATTCTGTCTATCCGACTGGACATATGCTAGATTGAGAAAGCCTGAAGAGGAGGTGGACTAGAAAGAGACCTGGTTTGACAGATTTTCTGAATTGGCTCCTTGGTTTGAGGGAGCTGAAGTGGGTGCCGCACATAGAGCAGATTCGCCATCGCGCGGAACACAAGCTCGAGCTCAATGTGGCTTCAGACACTTTATATTTCGCAGATAGTTGGAGTACATACATGCTTACAATCTGATTGACTCCTCCCTGAGGATAAAGCCAAAAATAATTAGCCCCATCAAGGGTTACATATACCATTTTCTTTGACTTGAATATTTCTTCCTCTGCCATCTTCCTAACGAGGAGAAAGTAAACAAGCCAAGAGAAACAAAACCAAATTCCCCAGGAAACTTCAAAGTCCAAACCCCTAGTATCAAAATACACAAAAATCAGTGAAATCTGTTTAAAGTTGAAACACAACCGTCATTAAAATTTCGGAACTTTATCCACAAATTCTAGTATTGACTTTGAGAGACTTTAAAATCTTTGTACCAGACGAAGTTGGTTTTTATGCGCCAATAAAAGAAGAGGGAAGCAAAAACTTGGTGTAGTTTGTAAATTGCAAATGTTGCTCGAGAATTGAAGACTAACACTGTCAAGTTTGAAGCACGAGGAAAGAAAAGGTATCTGTTGTTCTTTAAGAGCCAACTCGGCTGCATACGAATGTTTCTAATCATTAAGGGAAAAGCACACAAATATTGTGTATAAAATAGACAAAATCTAACAATGACATTAAAAGAAGCTTAAAATGGATATCTTGTCACATATAAAGGATGGTTGAGCATTAGTAGCTTTACTACAGCACAAACAAGAAACTCTTTTGCTTCCTTGGGGTTTCTTCTTCAGAATGTTGCACATCTGTAATGGAAACAAAAGTTTAATAAATATGTTGTACAATGAGGTATATGATTCAGCTTTCTCTACGTTGTCGTTACTCTGTGATCTGAATCTCAACATTTGCCATGTTTATGTTCTGGTGATGAGACTTAATCCGTGGACTGTCGTTGACAAGCTCCTTGGCTGTATTGTTTTCTTTTTGGCTTTCTTGGATTGAGAACTGAAAAAATTAATTATGTGACAAGTGTTAAGTAAATTAAACACAGAAATGTGGTTCTCGTAATAATAAAAAAAAGATCTGTTAGTGAATCTAACCTTTCCTTGCACTGCGTGAGCTCCTCAATATCCCAGTGCAATCTCAACCGTATCTTCATACTGTATATAAGAAATAACTGAGAACTATGCAAAGTTATAGATTTATGGTTTAGAAAACAAAACTTGGAACCTGTTTTCTCTTGGTGACATGGAAAAGCGTTTCAATTGTGGCGTCAATGATTAATCTGCATCCTGTGAAAACAATTTTTTTGTTCATGAAATGTAAGATGAAGAATGAACCTCATCAGGAGCTTTCCGCTTCAAAGAAGACTGCAAGTGAAGGGTTTGTGATTTGTCTCTGGCAGCCAATTGATGAATATCAGAGATCTTTTTAACTGGAGTTTCGGTATATCTCTTCTTGCGTATTGAAGAATTAACTTCTGGTTGCACTGCAGAACTGGATTGGTCTTTGTTTCCTCCAATGGTCCTATAATGGAAAACATTAGGGAATTAGAATTTGATGTATGTGTTGTGATCTATAAACTGTTGAGTGTTCTTTGTACGTTTGTGTTTTTACTGCACGCAGATCAGACATGCTATTTCCAAGTTTAGGCCTTTCAAGAGGTACATTCTTGGACTTCTGCAACGATTCGACTCACAGAACTCACATGTTTGCCCAGCTTCTGAGTCAAGCAAGAGGAATCAAGTTTTGAGCTGTGACAAAATCCAAAACATAATAGTTGAAAGTTGCAGAACTGCAAGGGAAACGATCAATTACAGTGAGTTTCCTAGACATGGAATCAGATGCTATAATTGATTCATTTACACGCAGTGAGTGAATGCATGTGGACTTAAACCTCTTTAGAATATCACAACATGAGTTTGCCTTACCTAATATTTATCTGCAACATGGACCTTTCTCTAGTTTTCATTTTTAGCTTGCATCTTGGAACAATCCGACAGTCCAGCCACATGTTGTACAGTCTTGACATTTGAGTGGTCCTTGTGGATTATCTTCTTTTCATGAGAACTGCAGGTAAAAATAGTTGGGTTTGTTCCTCAGCTTATACCATCTTGAAAGAATCAGGGAAGTGTATTCTTATGTATTTATTATAAAAGCCCAGAACATTACCTGCCAATATTCACATTTTCTGCATTCTTTTCAGAATCTGTGTTGACAGGCTCCAATGGACGTCTTCTAGTTCCGGATCCAGGCATAGCATCTTGACTATTAGAACTGCATGTTGGAGATACAAGAAATTGTGAAAAGATAGTTTGCAGAGACACTGAGAGAAATCATTCGTACCTCCTATCATCTGTAGAGTTCAAAATCAACTCTTCCCTTCCTTTGTCAACAGGCCGAGATTCTGTCCGTGCTGGAGAGGATTCAAGCACACGGGATTCTGGTTGTTCTGGCTTTTTGAAAAATCTGGATCGGATACGTCCTGAGTCCTTGGTTTGCATGGCCTTAAAATCATTAAGGTCTGGGCCGCTGCAGTCATTTTACAGAAGAGAGCAGTTAAATATATTTCGGTTTCCAAGATTACCAATAGAATGACAAAATAACCATAAATTGGTGGGGAATAATAAAAGTAGTCTTGGTTTGATCTAACCTGTTTAATGAAGCCAGTTGTAGCTTTGCATTTGAATCTTGTATCTGGGAAGTTCGGCTTGAACGAGAGTCTGGGGGTTATTATTCCTGAGATAGATGTTTGAGGATGTACGGCATATGGATCACTTAGTGTTTTTCTCGTTTGATCCACAGTAACTGCCTGGGTGTCTGTCTCCATGGGGCTGCATTCAGTTTATAAAATACTAGCACTTAAATATATAGTACAGTTTCCAAGTTCAACCGCTAGCAGAATGATAAAGTGCCCATAGATTTTTGAGGAATTTTAAAAGTAATATCTTTTTATAACCTGTACGTGGGATGGATCCAGTGGTAGTTTGGCACTCAAATCTTGTACCCCTGCAGTTTGGCTTGGACGAGTGCCTGGTGATATTTTTCCTGAGAGGTTTTTCTGGGAATGTCCGGTATCTGGATCACATAGTTTCTCCTAGTCTGATCATGTACCTCTGCCTGAGTATCTGTACCCATTTCCTCTTGTTGTTCAGTCTGGTTCAAGCATAACTGATATGTGATGTTTCGTTTGAACTTCTCAAAAGTTGATTCTGAGGAGGAAACCATTTTATTGTAGGCATTCTGATCTGGATCCCTAGGACAGCCTTCTTTTGTGCCCGACCTGCATATTTCATGGATGTCTGAACTGGTTTCTCTGTTTCCTGCAGTGTGTGCAGCCTCAGAAGAAAGTGATTGTGGAGATGCTTCTGTCTCATTTGAAAGACACGGTTCATGTATTTCTTCAATCACTGGACGCGATGACTTCAACGGCGAAGTGTTTACAGACTGTGGTTGAAATGCATCATATGAGCTTTTGAGCTGTTTAACCTTGGACTTTGAGGCGATTCCAGCGCCTCGGAGTTTTTGTTGCTCTCTGGTGTAGCTTGCTTTGATTGTGTGCTATTATCAACAACCATAGTATCTGTAGTACTGCTAACTTGATTCTCTGTATCAGCTGAAGCATTTGCCTTGACATCTGTCTTTGCCTTGAAGGCAGCTTGTCTAGTCATTGGTAAGTCTAGACCAGAATCCATAGCATCTGATTTATCAAATTTTCTTCCAGCAGGAATTTCTTCCCGATCCATGGTCTTGGTCTTAGCCGTGGTTCCCTTTTTCTGTGCGCTTGAATCAAGAGCAATGTCCAAAGCATCTGACTTATCAGTTTATCTTCCAGCAGCGATTTCTTCACGATCCATGGTCTTGGTCTTAGTCTCGGTTCCCTTCCTTGGTGGGTATAAATCAAGATCAAAGTCATCTAACCTGCTAGCAGAAAAACATGGTTCTAAGTAACTGCAGACTGACAAAAATATGATTTCCAAAGGCATAAAATGGATTTATACTCATTAAAATCATAAGAGAAGCCAAATATATCCTTATTCTTTTTGACATCTCCAGAGCTTTCTTTTGTTTTTGTGGTTTTCTTGGATGGGCTTGAGAAATCAAAGTCTGGCATGTCCATACTGAATGATGATAAATTTCAAAAATCCAAATCGAAACCCATATCCCCGAAAAAAGAGCAAAAGAAACAAAACTATAAGAGAGGGTAGGCCTTGTTTCCAAGCAACAGCATGTTATTAGAGTAGTCCATGAAAAGGGAGTAAGGAATACCGAGGTTAAACAACACTAGTTTATGCGCAGACATGGATTAAGAAAAGCTACCATAGACCACACTCACATCTTGAAGGCATTCTTCTTATGTTTTGGTATTGGCTCGAAACCAAAATCCATTGGGTAATCATCAGCCATTGACTTAAAGTTCCATGTTTCCTTTTCCATGTCTTTGTTCTGCAGGCAACTAAGATATTAAAAAAACTACATGACCACTTCATCAACGGCAGAACATATTAAGATCTCGATTTACGTAGAAAAGATCCACAGCAGGCCAAAAAACTGAGGGATGGGGCAATGAGGAAGCCAAAGGAAACTACAAGCATATTTTGCATGATCGTTCTGATGTAAAACTCTTCAAGGTCAAATTATATTTTATCAAGAAAGTCTACTTGACGACCCCTTCTTTTAATTCGATACTGCTGCAAGCAACTCTAGCAATGCCATGTTGGTTATTAATCGACCCTATAGATCTTTCTGGATTCAATTATAACATTCTGATTATTGGGAGAAAATCTCAAAGACTTGGAACCATACCGAGCATAAGATCGTTCTCCTGAGTATCTTTAGAAATTTTAGCAGGTGGAGACATGGCAAAATCTGTTCAGTTTCACCCTTAAAATCCAACTGCAAATTTACACACTTGTGAAAATACTAATAACACAATCACAAGTTCCACTCAAGCTCTTCTAAAAATGCTATTGGGTTAGCTACTAAAATAGAGAGTATAGTGTGCTTATCCAAATGAGCAAATCCAAAGAAATGAAAGAAAGAAAAAAAATCAGGAACATACATTATGAGATTCAACACAAATATGACGGAAAAACCAGTGGAATCGTATATTTTGGTCAAGGAGACGCATTACAAAACTATGTTTCAGAGAAAGAGAATCAAAACTAACAAATCAACTATACATTCTTAAGGTGACGATTGGTTCACCCGCTATCACCCGCAAACGCAGCGTTTGCGGGTGGTAGCGGTTGTTAGCGTTTCAAAACAATCATACGAATCGCTTTATATCGTTTTATACCGCTAAAATTCCCTCAAAACTAAAAGCTACTTTTCTCTAGCGTTTGCGTTTGCGGGCGGTTGCGGCTGGATTAAAAAAAAAAAAAAAAAAAAAAAAAAAAAAACCCAATCCACGTTAATTTAGCAAAAGTTATCTAAAACCCTAATTCATTATATATATACCCTTTAACAATTACTGTTGCCCTAATTCTTTAGAAAAAACAATCTTCTCCATTACAAATCATGGTTGGTAACTCAACTCAAGCAGAAGAAGTTCATGAAAGTAACGTAAGTATTCTTCAAATATTAATTTCTTTTATACGTTTGGTTATTAATAGTTACATTTAGATGAGTTTTCTACGCATTAGTTTTAGATCTTAGAATTCCATTATATCTTTATCTATATTTTATAAGCATGCATATGGTTTTGTTATTGAATGTGTTTATTGAATTTTGCCGAATAGAAACTCCAATGGTCGGATGAGATGACCCGTTTGTTGTTAGAATTGATAACATTAGAGAAACAAGCTGGAAATTCCAAAGGCAAAAGTTTGAGTCAACAAGGGAAACAAAACATTGTTGCTGAATTTAAAAAGCAATATCCATTGATCATTAATATGAATTGGAACAAAATTAAGAACAAGCTTGACATGGTATAGCTGCAAATATATGGAATGCTCGTTAAAGAAGACTACTCTGCATTTTTCTATTCAGTTTTCCTAACAAACATGAATTATGTTCTCATGCTACTGTTTCAAGTTTTTAAACGAGAGACCCATGTTACTCTGTTTCTTTGTTAAATCTTACTTTCGAAATTAAGAAAATCATTATCACCATTTTTTAAAGTTGGTTGCTGCTGTTTCATCAAGTTCATTTGTATATTATTTGGATCTCTGAGCGAAAGAGAGAGCTTGAGTCATTTTGTTTTATTAATGTATATTTAAGCCGCTATTAGACCCGCTGGTAACCAGTCGTAATGATCCCGCAAATTCACCAATTTTTAATCGCTGCACCAGTCGTGTATATCGCCTAATAACGCTCAAAACCGCAGCCGCCCGCTTCCGCAAACTCCCGCACCCGCATCCGCACCCGCAGCGTTTGAACCAGTCGCGCCCTAACTCAAACTAACGCATACTCGATTCCAAATTCACCGAAGACAATCAACAATCCTAAATCGTCGAACCTTAAACAAACCGAAGCTAGAAACTCTAGGAAATTCAAAGAGAGTCTTAACATTGATCGACCATTCATACTCAGATTACCAGAAATTTCACAGATAACGATCATCAATCGTCGAAAGCCGAAGCGAGAACAACGGATTCGTCGCCGGCGACGGAACTTAAAATGTGGATGACTTGATAATTAGGCCCATAGCATAAAAATTAGGCAGAGACAATACAAATATGAAATATCCCACATCGCTCAAATCTAAAAACAAGTGTCAAAAGTTTTTCCCATAAACAGAATCACACATGCACTGTTGTAAAGGCACACCTAAACTGATTTTCTGACTTGGGCAAGTGATGACCAAAAAAAGAGATTAGTAGACCTGGTATCTGACAGCTACATGAGGTGTTGTGAAATCTTTAAAAAAATTTTTTTTTTTGTTTTGTTTTGTTTTTTTTTTTTTTTTTTTAAAATTTNAACATCTGATTTTATTAATTCAAATAGTATATGGTGAATACAAATACTTAATTAGATAAGAAGGAGGAACAGAAAAAACTACAGAAGAATTAAGTACAGAAGAAGCTTTTTTACTAAGAATATCTGCTGCTTGATTCTTTTCACGATTCACTTGGTCAAGTGAGCATAATGGTAACTTCGCTGTCCATACTGGAATGTCTTGAAGAAGAGGACCTATAATGGGATGATTTTGACTTTTATTAATTAATTAATTGAGTTAACTCCAGGTTATCAGTTTCAAACCATACTTGTCTCCATCCCTTTACCCATGCCAATTGAAGAACATAAAGGAACGCACTTGCTTCCGCATGAAGCGAGGATTGAGCTGCTTGTAACGTAGCAATGCCAGATAATATATGACGCCCATTAGCATCCCGAATGATCCAACCAATACCTGTATAATCATGAAGTCGATTATATGTAGCATCAAAGTTGCATTTCCACCAACCTGGAAGAGGAGGTTCCCATTTGACTTTTTTTTTTTTTTTTTTTTTTTTTTTTTTTTTTTTTTTTTTTTNTTTGTTTTAGAAAAAAAAAAAAGTTTTCCTCCTTAAAAAACTTTTTTAAATTTTTTTTTTAAAAAGGTTTTATTATATCAAAAAAGAGTTTTTTATAAATATAAATAAATAAGTGTATGAATTCGAATACTCAAATAAGTTATTGATAGAAACAATGAGAATAACAAACCCAGAAGACGAAAATCACTCTCTTTGAACACTCACTTCAACAGAAGTTGCTGAACCAGTCTTAGTACGCAGAATTCTGTTACGCAAATCGCTATAATCCTTTATTGAACTTCGATGCTATAATGTTGCCTGTTCTCTTATCATACACTTTTTTCGACTAAAGAGACCCTTTGTTTACATTCAGGAATCTCAGTTTTGCTTCATTTAACTTCAAGTCCCATTTCTCAGAGAAAAAACAATTTACATCTAAAGAGAAGAAGTTTTTCAGTAGGTCAAAAGCCTTTACTTGGATATAGAGAACTGATGCCATTGTAATGATCTCCTCTGGACAACCAACCTCACTTGTAGCTAATATCATTTTTTACATCATTGGGTCCTAGCAAAAATGATGAAATTAAGAAATGTAATAATTCAGCAGAATATGCAAATGGACTTAACAGGTAAATCCAGAGCTGGAGAGTTCAGGAGAAAATAGCTATAACATTGGGTAAGATCAGAACCTGGAATTGAAGAAACTGAACACTGCTTTTGCTTCGATTGTACCTCTCATGAGCTTCACCACCATAATTACACTGCACAAGAGAAGCTTTACCCACACTCATCAGTGAGAAACTTCAGACTAGTCACACCCTGTTCTAACAATCCTCTTAAGCATCACCAGAACACTCCATAGGATAGCAAAAAGCAGAAGAGTGCCAGAGAAAGAATGCCACCGAAGCTGTATGATCTCCAAATCGAATTGCGTAGCCAACTTCATCCCCAAGATTCACTCCCATCTCTTCAGCCACTCTCGCAGAAACCGCCTGAACAGATCCTAAAACAAACACAAACAGTATATGCTGTCAAGCATGAATTTCCCAACCTACGACCAATCTTCAAACATAAGCTGTAAGGTTACGTGGAGGGAGAGAAAACAAACCTGGACAGCTAAACGTCTTGGCTGCGTGCAAGCAATAACTCTGCCCATCCAGCTTCTTTAAGGTACTACAACATAGTATAAAGTATTAAGATAGCTTCATCAAAACTTAATGAACAAGTAAATTCAGCTACTGAGCTTAAACATTGCAGAATTTTTCAAGCTTGAATAAGTTCTATTTATCTCTAGACGCAAGGCTTCAACCGAAATCCATATTCCACAAATCGAAAATCACTAAGAGAACAAAGAAGAAACCTGAGCAATCCGAGTAATTTTGCCACTTCCAGTCTCACCAAATACAAAATCTCCTTCATGTACTTGTACACTGGCAAATTCCGAACTCATAAGTACACAATCATCTCCAGAACAAGTAACGAGCCATTTAGAGACACGAAGTTGCATACCTAGAAGAAGAAGAAAAACTGGAATAGAGATGAGATTGTTTGACATCAATACTATTCCCCCTTCTTCAACCTCTACGCCATTGTTTTGTGGCCGGAAAAACTTTGTCTTCTTTGATTGCTTTCTCACTCGGCGACGGCGACGGGGAGATACAGTTACCGGCGATTTAACAGATGAGAGTGAAACCTTCTGGATGCTTAAGAAGGTTTTGGCCTTTATATCTCCGAGGGTTCGGTTTATCGAAAATTTGTTGAGACCAACTTGACCGATAATTTGGAAGATTTTTAGAAATTAATCTGGTTTTACTCGGTTTGGAGAAATGCTATAATATAAAGCGGCCCAACCCAAGTTTTAAGGAAATTACTTCTAAACGGTCCATTATCAAATCAAGCACACAGCCCAGCGATTTTTCAAATTCTCTCCCGGCGCTTCGTCGACGATTTTCTCTCACCGGTGCCGTCGTCTTCTCGCCGTTGATTGTTTACAGTTGCCGCCTACTTCGGAAACAAGCGGAGAAACGAATTGATCGGTAAGTAGTTACGCTTTCGAGTAGATTCCCACCGTAATGCGTTGTTCTCGCTTCGGCTTTCGACGATTGATGATCGTTATCTGCGAAATTTCTGGTAATTTGAGTACGAATCTTCGACCAATGTTAAGACTAGGTTTGATTTTTCCTTTCACGCTCGTCGTTCGTCCGTTCGTGTAGAGTTTCTTGTTTCTAGCTTCGGTTCGACGATTTAGGATTGTTGATCGTTATCGGTGAATTTCGTGGAAGAATCGAGTATGTGTTAATTTGAGTTAGAATCTGTAATCGATTTGTTCGTTTTGATTCTCTTTCTCTGAAACTTTTAGTTTCGTACTGCGTCTTCCTGAAATGAGTCTCGAATGGCGTCTCCTTGACTAAAATCTACGAATCTGATCGTCAAATTGGTGTTGAATCTCATAATGTATGTTCCTGCTTTTGTTCTCATTTCTTTGGATTGCTCATTTGGATAAGCACACTATACTTTCTATTTTAGTAGCTAATCTTATAGCATTTTTTAGAAGAGTGTGACTGGTACTTGTGATTGTGTTATTAGTATTCTCATGAGTGAGTGCTTGAAAAGAATTGAGAGTAAATTTTTTCTTTGCAGTTACTGAACAGATGTTGCCATGTCTCCACTGGCTAAAAGTTCTGCAGATACTGAGGATAAAGATCTAATGCTCGGTATGGTTCAAGTGTTTAAGAATTTCTCTCAATAATCGGAATGTTATTGAATCCAGAAATATTTTGAAGTAGGATTAATAACCAACATGGCATTGCTAGAGTTGTTTGCGGGCAGTAAATCGATTTAAGAGAAGCAATCGTTAAGTAGTCTTTCTTGATAAATCATAATTTGAGCTTGAAGAGTTTACATCAAAATGCTTTTAGTTTCCTTTAAAGCTTCCTCATTGCCCCATTCCTCATTTTTTGGCCTGCTGTGGATCTTTTTTTGACATAAATCAAGATCTTCATATGTTCTTCCGTTGGTGAAGGTCATGTAGTTTTTTAATATCTGAGTTGCCTGCAGATAAAGACATGGAAAAGGAAACATGGAACTTTAAGTCAATGGCTGATGATGACCCAATGGATTTTGGCTTTGAGCCAGTAGTAAAAAATAAGAAGAATGCCTTCAAGATGTAAGTGTGGTCTATGATAGCTTCTTAATCCATGTCTGTGCATAAACTAGTGTTGTTTAACCTTGGAATTCCTTACTCCTTTATCATGGACTACTCTAATAACATGCTGTTGCTTGGCAACGAGGCCTAGCCTCTCTTATAGTTTTGTTTTTTTGGCTCTTTGTCAGGGATATGGGTTTCGATTTGGATGGAGATTTTGGAAATTTGCCATCATTCAAAATGGACATGCCAGACTTTGATTTCTCAAGCCCTTCCAAGAAAACCACAAAAATAAAAGAAAGCTCTGATGATAAATCTAGTGGAGATGTCAAAAAGAATAAGGATATATTTGGCTTCTCTTATGATTTTAATGGGTATGAATCCATTTTATGCCTTTAGAAATCATATGTTTGTCAGTCTGCAGTTACTTAGAACCATGCTTTTCTGCAAGCAGGTTAGATGACTTTGATCTTGATTCAAGCCTACCAAGGAAGGGAACCGAGACTAAGACCAAGACCATGGATTGTGAAGAAATTGCTGCTGGAAAAAAAACTGATAAGTCAGATGCTTTTGACTTTGATCTTGATTTAAGCCCACCGGAAAAGGGAACCGAGACTAAGACCAAGACCTTGGATCGTGAGGAAATTGCTGCTGGAAGAAAAACTGATAAGTCAGATGCTTTGGACATTGATCTTGATTCAAGCGTACAGAAAAAGGGGACCACGGCTAAGACCAAGACCATGGATCATGAAGAAATGTCTGCTGGAAGAAAAACTGAAAAGTCAGATGCTTTGAATTTTGATCTTGATTTAAGCCCACAGAAGAAGGGAGTCGAGACTAAGACCAAGACCGTGGGTCGTGAGGAAATTTCTGCTGGAAGAAAATTT
This sequence comes from Odontarrhena argentea, assembly GCA_900406245.1. Lineage (NCBI taxonomy): Eukaryota > Viridiplantae > Streptophyta > Magnoliopsida > Brassicales > Brassicaceae > Odontarrhena > Odontarrhena argentea. The sequence continues at coordinate 47,630 of OVAF01000028.1, forward strand.
GATAAATCAGATGCTATGGACTTTGGTCTAGACTTACCAATGACTAGACAAGCTGCCTTCAAGGCAAAGACAGAGACAGATGTCAAGGCAAATGCTTCAGCTGATACAGAGAATCAAGTTAGTAATACTACAGATACTATGGTTGTTGATAATAGCACAAAATCAAAGCAAGCTACACCAGAGAATAGGGAAAACCCTGAGGCGCTGGAATCACCTCAAAGTCCGAAGTTAGACAGCTCAAAAACTCATATGATGCATTTGCAACCACAGTCCGTAAACACTTCACCATTGAAGTCATCGCGTCCAGTGATTGAAGAAATAGATGAATCTCTTTCAAATGAGACCGAGGCATTTTCGCCATCACATGCTTCAGAGGCTGCACACACTGCAGGAAACAGAGAAACCAGTTCAGACATCCATGAAATGTGCAGGTCAGGCACAAAAGAAGATTGTCCTAGGGATCCAGATCAGAATGCCTACAATAAAATGGTTACCTCCTCAGAATCAAATTATGAGAAGTTCGAACCAGAAATCTCATATCAGTTATGCTTGGACAAGACTGAACAACAAGAGGAAATGGGTAGAGATACTCAGGAAGAAGTACAGGATCAGACTAGAAGAACACTACGTGATCCAGATACCGAACATTCTCAGAAAAACCTCTCAGGAAAAATATCATCAGGCACTCGTCCAAGCCAAACTGCCAAGGTACAAGATTTGAGTGCAAAGCTACCACTGGCTCCATCCCAAAGGTTAGAAAGACCAAGATTATTTTTATAATTCCCCAAAAATATATGGGTACTTTATCATTCTGCCAGTAGTCAAACTTGGAAACTGAACTATATATTTAAGTGCTAGTATCCTATAAACTGACTGCAGCTCCATGGAGAAAGACACTCAGGAAATTACATTGGATCAAACTAGAAAAACACAACGTGATCTAGATGCCAAACATCCTCCAACATCTATCTCAGGAATAATACCCTCAGACTCTCGTTCAAGCCGAACTTCCCAGATACAAGATTCAAATGCAAAGCTACAACTGGCTCCATTAAACAGGTTAGATAAAACCAAGACTACTTTTATTATTCCCCAGCAATTTATGGTTATTTTGTGATTCTGTTGGTAATTTTGGAAATTGAAATATATATCTTACTGCTCTCTTCTGTAAACTGACTGCAGCGATCCAGACCGTAATCATAATGATTTGAAGGCCATGCAAACCAAGGACTCAGGACTTATCCGATCCAGATTTTTCAAAAAGCCAGAACAACCAGAATCCCATGTGCTTAAATCCTCTTCAGCTCGGACAGAATCTCGACCTGTTGACAGAGTAAGGTAAGAGTTGATTTTGAACTCAACAGATGATAGGAGGTACAAATGATTTCTCTCACTGTCTCTGCAAACTATCTTTTCACAATTTCTTGTATCTCCAACATGCAGTTCTGGTATTCAAGATGCTATACCTGGATCCGGAACTAGAAGACGTCCATTGGAGCCTGTCAACACGGATTCTGAAAAGATTGCCGAAAATGTGAATGTCGGCGGGTATTGTTCTGGCCTTTTATAACCAATACATAGAATTCAGTTCCCTCTTTCTTTTAAGATGATATAAGCTGAGGAACAATCCCAACTATTTTTACCAGCAGTTCTCATGAAAAGAAGATAATCCACGAGGACAACTCAAATGTCAAGACTGTAGAACATGGGGCTGGACTGTTGGATTGTTCGAAGATGCAAGCTAAAAATACAACTAGAGAAAGGTCCATGTTGCAGATAAATATTAGGTAAGACGAACTCATTTAAAATTTCTCTTGCTATGTTTGTGATATTTTAAAGAGGTTAAGTCCACATGCATTCACTGAGTATAAATGAACCTGTAGCATCTAATTCCATGTCTAGGAAATTCACTATAATCATATAATGTACCTTTTTCCTTGCAATTCTGCAACTTCCAACCATTATGTTTTGCATTAATAAGCTGTCTGGGGGTTTGGATTTTGTCACAGCTCAAAACTTGATTCATCTAGCTTGACTCAGAAGCTAAGCAAACATTTGAGTTCTGGAGTCGAATCTTTGCAGAAGTCCAAGATTGTACCTCTTGAAAGGCCTAAACTTGGAAATAGCATGTCTGATCTGCGCTCAGAACAAACAAAAAGGTAGAAAGAACAGACAACAGTTTAGAGTATGGAATCTCACAGTACATATGTCAATTTCCAACTCCCTAATCTTTTCCATTATAGGACCATTGGAGTAAACAAAGACCAACCCAGTTCCGCAGTGCAACCAGAACTTAGCTCTTCCATAAACAAGGAGAGTAATACCGAAAGACCAGTTTTGGCTGATTCGAGTGCAGCAAAAACTCAAAGGTACAAAGAATACACAACAGTTTATGGTATGGACTATGGAATCTTAGAAAAAAATATATCAAATTCCGATACTATAATCTCTCCATTATAGGGCCAGTGGAGTAAATAAAGATCAATCCATATCTGCAGTGCAACCAGAAGTTATCTCTTCAATACGCAAGGAGAGAAATACCGAAACTCCAGATAAAAAGAGCTCTGAGATTCATCAACTGGCTCCTAGAGACAAATCACAAATCCTTCACTTCCCATCTTCTTTAAAGCGGAAAGCTCTTGATGAGGTTTATTCTTCATCTTTACATTTCGTGAACAATGTTATAACTTCATGCACATTCTGAAACTCTAAGAAATTTTTTTTTTTTTTTTCACAGGATGTAGATAGATCACTGACGCCACAACTGAAACGCTTTTCCATGTCTCCAAGAGAGAACAGGTTTCTAGTTTTGTTCTCTAAACCATATCTATAACTTTGCTTCATTAGCTCTTATATATGATACGGCTGAGATTGCACAGGAACGTTGAGGAGCTCACAAATAGACTTGCTCAAGGAAAGGTTAGATTCATCAACAGATCTTTGATTATTATTAGGACCACATTTCTCTGTTTAATTTACTTAGAACTTGTCACACAATTGCTTTTCCAGTTCTCAATCCAAGAGCGTCGAATAGAGAACAATACAGCCAAGGAGCCTGTCAACGACAATCCACGGAATAAGTCTCATCACCAGAGCATAAACATGGCAAATGTTGAGATTCCAATCACAGAGAGTAATGACAACGTAGAGAAGGCTGAAGCATACACAAAGGAGCTCGAAATTGTAGTAATAGACCTCTACTTCGCTTACGCACATTCTCATAATACAACATTTGTTAACCTTTTTTGTTTCAAATTACAGATCTGCAACATTCTGAAGAAGAAACACGAGGAAGTGAAAGAGTTACTTGTCCGTGCTGTAGTAAACACCAATAAGCTTCTAATGCTCAACCATCCTTTATATGAAGACAAGATATCCTTTTTTAGCTTTTGTCTATTTCATTGCTATATAGAGAGACTCTTTTGTGTGTGTTTCCCTTAATGATTAGAAACATCCGTATGGTCCAAGAGTTCGCAGCCAAGTTGTCTCTTAATGAACAACAGATGATGCAGACTTAAGAGGTAAAAAAACTTGAACCTTTTCTTTTCTCAGTAACTAATCTCCATAGATTTCATTTGAAGACAATCACTCTGGTTGATTCATCTCTTTGATACTGATTCTGTGGACTTACACATGTACATTTCGTCGAAAGTCAAGAAACATTGATAGTCACATTAGTCTAAGTTACTTACTTACTTGATAGTCTTTCTCATTTTGTTGGTGAATAGAAATAAACGAAAACTGAAAAGTATAATTTTGCTTTTAGCTAATTGAAAACAAACCAATTCGGTTTAAAACTATCATGATAATCAGGTTCTGTGTCTTGTATCGTGTCAAAAGAAACAATCCATCTAATCGTCATGCATGAGTTGAGTGATTGATATTTCATAGGAAATTCTGACTTCAGATTATATACAGTTACATATGTATATTACACACAGAAAACTATATGGGCTCAAAGGTAAAGCCCAATTAAAATCCGATTTCTTGGGCCCAATTTGATAATGGTTTTTAATAGAACACAAAAAGTCGTTGCTTCCCTCCCTTTTTTTTTTTTTTTTTTTGCGCCCATTTGANGCGTAAAAACCAACTTCGTCTGGTTCAATGACTTTGAGATCTCTCAAAGTCAATACACTTGTTTTAGTAAAATTCAAAACCAAAATAGAAAAACACAGAAGCTTCTTCTTAAAAATTTCCACCTTGAACTTCCCTCCATAACACCAAAATCTAATTCTCAAAACAAAAAAAAAAAAATCCCTCCACAAAAATGAAAAAACTCAAATCCCCAAATCTCAGATTCATCAACTCCCAAATCTGGTTCTTTCACTCACTTCATATACCCTTCCTCAGTTCCGTCTTCAATCATCAACCCCCATCTCTTTCTCTTCTCTCTCATTCTATCTCGAGTTTCATTATCATAACAATGGAGTTTCTCGGTTCAAAAACTCAACACGACAACAAAGAGAACATCCCACCTTCAACAATCCCCATCATCTCTTCCAAGCCTCCGGTTGATAAAGAGAAGACCCATATCAGATTAAGAAGAAAAAGATTGAAAAGACAGCCTCTTCAAGACATCACCAAACTCTTTGTCTCATCATCACCACTTCTGATCCGTCACTTTCCCTATGCTCCATCTCTGTCTCTTGATCCCAAATGCATGAAGAGAAGATCTGGTGGTGCTCTCAAGACTTGTACTACCTCGTCTTGTAGAAATTTCAGATGAGTCGTCTTTCCGGAATCGGTTCTTTTTCGATTTTTTGAATGTTGTACAAGTTTTGTTAATCAGGAGTATTTATCAATACCCTGCAATGAGAATTCATGTAACCCAACACACAAGATTAACTTCCTTTAGTATACTGGGGTTCTTCAATCCCTGACTTCAATGGAACTCTTTATACACAATCTGATATGTTTTGTCATTGAAATAAATTTAGTGGTTGCAATTATAACCCTGAGAAACAAATCTGTTAAGTCTGGTTTTCTCTCTAGCAATGTACCTACAAGAACAAGAAGTAGCTATCCTTACCTGTGGGTTTGATTGAGTCCAAGAAAGCTATCTGGAACTAACATCAGCTATTCAGCTCCAAAGATACGTCTTTTCTTTTGGAGGATGCTTTTACATGCCATGGCTCTGTGAGAACAATATCACTTCGAAGGTGTTGTTCTGCAGATGAAACTTTGGATCATTTATTCTTCCGTTGAAAATCATGCTCAGACAGTTGAACAAGTTATTTTCTTCATCTTAATAGATCATTTGAGTCCAAAAACAAACTTCATTTTTTGGATTGTCACAACAAGTAAGGCAGCTACCATGTGGATTTTTTTGGCATCTTTGGAAATTTTACTTAAGATTGGCGATTAATGAAGCTAAGGAATGGTTTAATGCCTGTATGGCTGTAACAGTCCTTTCATAAATCTCCATTCACAATGGAGTTGTCCACCTCTTGGCTTTGTCAAAAGCAATTATGATTGCAGAGTTAAACAAGTGCAGCATGGATTGTTCGTAATGCTATGTAGAAGCAGGGCAAAGTCCGTGTGGTAAGGTTTCGACCCCTTTGAAAGCTGAATTACAAGCTTTATAGATGGCGATGCAACATCAAGACGAAGGAGATAAAAAATTGGTAAGCAAACTTTTAATGAAGGAGTGTTAAACTTCCAGGTTCATCAAGGTGTTCACTGTTTCTGAAAACAAATTGGCTTCAAGGAAGAATAATGAAGCTGTGGAGTATCTAGCCTAAGAGGAACTTCCATGTAACTGTAAATTTGTACATCATAGTTATGTTCCTAATTCTATCATTCAAATCCTCTATGAAGAACAATTTGGATTTATATTAATGAAATCAAATTTTAAGGGGATAAATAAACATGTCAGTGGATTTTATTTTAATTTTGTTAAAGAACCCTCGTTGGGTTAGATTGGGGATTATAATTATATTTGGCTAAATGAGTTTAGCAATATAGTAGATGAAAGATGTATTTTATATAAGATAAAACATGAAAAAAAAATCATGTTATGTTATTTGTTAATTTTTCTAAAAATATTATAATTATTTTCAAATATTATAATTATCTAAAATTAATTATGACTTTTATAAAAGATTACAAGTAGATTGGTCTGACCAGTAGATCCAAACAAACTTACAACATTTCATGAATTCATGGTAACATATTTGTTTTATGCCAATTTGACACGATCAATCTTTGTGGTTGTGTATACTTTCATGGCTCAAACAAAGTATTCACCTTTTTTTTTAATGTTGGAAAAGCATCTTCTACCATAAAACTTCACTTCTCATGTGGAGTCTCTAAGCACATAAATAATATAATGCAGCTTTTCTCCAAATTGAAAGCTCTTTTCACCAAGGAACAACCAATGTTGGTCTCTTCAACTTTTTTCTTTCTACAACCTCATAAGCAACGTTAGATAACTCAATGTTTCTTTCTATAACTTGAACTTGAAACCGTTGAGAAACTTATCCCCTAATCTCAGTGGCTAGGAAAATTTTCTTTAGAGAAAAAACAAGTTTCCTGATAAAGCCCACACTTGTCTATAGCTATAGTACATGAGAAGAAGACATGATTGAGAGATGGTTTTTTACTATTGCTTTTTGAGTAAGTTCAGCATTATTATCTTGACAGATCAATCAGAAAACCTGATTTGACAGATAATATTTCACTTTTGTTATACTTCCAACACCAAAAATTGTCCATCATTAGCTCTAGATTGATTGATAATATTAATTCTATACTGGCAGAGAATATATTGTGAGAGTAAAATCTCTATAAACCAATAGTTTAGAGACAATATTATTTTATTAATTTATCGAGATATTAGTTGATTCGTAAACTAATTTTGGAACTGACAAATTATTGATCTATCGAGTATTACTTGTATTAATCAAAATTTATATCTTGTGACTACACAGTTGGTTATTTTCATCTGTGTAACTAAAATGCTCTAGCTAGTGATTTACTGATGTGTAGCATTACATTTTGGTCAAACAATTTGCTAACACTTTAACTCTTTATGATGTAATCTGGATTTTGGATAAGAAATGCTTCAGTTAAAAAATATATTTACACGGTACAACTTATCCTCTGACAAAATAACTCAACCTCACAACTTAGTGGAATCTTAAACTACATTTTCCCACCCCACATTCAGACAAAAGTAATAAAGATAATAATACCTTTTTCTGTCTACTTTTTTGGTAAAAAAATGTCTGAATATTCTTTTTGTAAACAAATCTCCTGATGAATCTTATGTGTAAATATAAAAATATACTGATGACCAAATTAAGTCACCAATCCAAAAACAACACAAACCCTTATAAGTGCTCTTAATAGCCTTTGACTTAACTTTTTACATATTTTAACTCCTTTCCTTTTCTAATCGTATTGGATTTTCATGAATCACTCTCCTAGTCCATTATCATTATTATACCTCGTATTTTTAAACTCTCTCACACGCACATATTTATAGTTTATTTGTTTGTGCGCATGCAAATTTTATTTATTATTTCATTGGATAGGGACGAGTCAAGTTAGAAATGGTGTAACTTTTTGTATTGAATTTTTGTTCTTGTCGACCTAAATAAATTGTTTATTGTTAGCACTTGAAGCCGACTCTTATCGTTCCTTTTGATAGACCAATGTAAATGCATAAGATTCATTATATCTTTCTTACGTTTGATGATGTATATTACGGTATAAGAGGATAAAACTTTATCTTCTAAGGTTTGTATTCTTTCATTACCGATCGACTTTTGAGTTTTGATAGAGACTAGAAGTAAATCTCAAATTATTATTTTTTAAGAGACCAATGTAAAATACATCTTTCTTACTTTGATGATGTAACTATGGATAAAATTCTATCTTCAAAGCTTCGTATTTGCATTATCCACATTTCATATATTAACGGTCTACTTTTGACATTTGATACCGTAAAAGTAAATCAGTTCTCGTTAAATTTATTTTTGTAGACCAATGTAACTACATAAATGTTCATATCTTTCTTAGTTTGAGGAGATAAACGATCGTATAATGGATAAAAAAATTCACTGAGAAAGAGAGGATAAATTTTAGATTCAATTTTTTTTTTTTAACTAGTATGTTTTAGGCCGAGACATGTACATTTTTGTTGATATGAGCAACATTTGATAAATTATCCGTCACAACTGTCATTAGGAGCATCTGTAGAGTGGGTTCTCATAGAGTCTCTCAAAAGAGTCTCTCAACAAAAAGTAATAGTAAAATAATAAATAATAATTTTTAATTGAAAGAGTCTCTTACAAAAGTAAACGAGAGACTATGGGTGAGAATTCCAAGAATTTTGAGAGATTCTTTTAATATAGAAATAATATCTATTATTTTATTAATATTTTTTTTTTGTTGAAGTGGAACTACCAACCTCTGGTTTATCTTCAAACGTTTGATTTGAATAATCTGTATTTCACTATCATACTTTTGATGGAGACATAGAATTAATCGATTTGCATTCTATTTATTTTTCACCACTATCCACTAGAGTATTTTACATGCATGCATATGATTGGTAGTTAACATTTTGGGGATTAGTAAAGACTTTTATATCATGATCGTGGTCACCTAACAAATGAGAGAGAGTTTTAAATGGATGAGTTCACATGCATTATCTCAATAAGGGCTTAACAAATCTTGACACTAGTGTCTCTTGAGATTTAATATATGACTACATGCAGTAATCGCGTTGCTTAACTCGATGGATTTAACCATTACGTATATTCACTTAGGAATAGTATATAGAAATCGTCCTAGAGACAAGGCCACCTAACAAATCAACAAAATGGATCGCACATGAGTCTATAAAGGATATTGGCCAATACTAGGCAGCCTTAATCAACACAAAAAACTATATATTAAGATGTCGATCGTATAAAATATATGTACTACACCGTAATGCGGCGATCTTTATCATATTTTATAAACTATTCAAAGCACCAATTTGCATTTTGCAAGTCGCAAGGGTCACTTGCTAAGCTGATTACAGATTAAATATGATTATTGTACAAGTTTTTTGGTAATAGTAGGCAACGATAAAAACCGTCGTCGGTGACAACTCACGCTTGCACTCAAAACCCTAGCTCCACTAGTAGAAACTCTTCAAATAAAACTCTATAAATAGAAACCCTCCTTAGATCTCTTCTTTCCTCATATACTCTCATACACACCACGTGAACTACTACTACTACACATCTGATCAGTTGCAATCTCTCTTTTTGTATTGTCTATTTAAAAACTAAGTGCAAATTATAATGGCTAAGTTAAGCTTTTCGGTTTACTTCTTGTTGTTTCTTCTGCTAGCCGTGGTTGCCATTGAGAGCCGCCCTCTCGAGCGGGCTACAGTTGGGGCGAAGGTGAGAGATTCAAGCCCTTCGGTAGTGGCTAAGAGCCCGACTGTAGCGGATAAACAAGTTGCCGGTAGTAGCGGAAAAACTCCAGAGCGATTAAGCCCTGGAGGACCTGACCCACAACATCATTAGTTATATAGGGTTTTCCTTTATAATTAAAAGAGTTGTTCTCAATTTCTTTGAGACATGTTTTTCTTATCAATAATTTGGTTGCAATGAATCAGTTTTTTTTTTCTTTTGTGATAAAATTGTGAATTTGTGTAATTTGTAAGATTATTACAAAAGTGTAACAGTTTTATTGATAAATGCATTATTCAAAGTTTCGTTAGTATCCATCGTCACTTAGAAGATGTTTTCATCTTAATACTATTATTTTGTGCCTTTATTATAGCAACGCTGCGCAACTACGCAAAGTAAGATATTGATTTAGATGGTCCTGCATATTCATTTGATTCTGTCTTATGATTATATATATCATGTGTTTTGTCGATTGTGACTAGTGTGTTAAAAAGGTAAATTCAAACAAACAAATAGTAATATCAAATTATGGGCAAAGGTGTTCAAGACAATGAAATAAACGAAAGCTATGTTGGTTGCCAACTTATACAGGGGCGGAGGCAAGGTGTGATTATGGGTGGCAATTGCCACCCATGATTTTTTTTTTTCTTTCATTACTTTTTATATATTTTTAAATTGACCCCCTTGTATTTAAAATATTGACCCCCATTAATTTATTATTCAAAAATAATTCATTAGTTATAATAGTTTGTACAAAACTTTTAGTCCAATAAATATTTTTTAATACTAATAAAACTTAAAATTAGGCCCACTGCTATTTTTGGAGACACGAAACATCTTTCACATCCTCTGGTTTATCGACTTATGAAGCTATCTTTGATTCTTCTTGTTGCAACCGCTACTGTCGAAAAATGTTTTTCAGCAATTAGTTTTTTTTTTACATTTAAAATTTACAATGACCCCCATAAACAATTTTTCTGGCTCCGCCACTGAACTTATATATATGGTGATTTAAAATGCTTCTACATTCATTTACTATAGTAAACCCTTTAACCTAAAAAAAATGAAAGACGATTTAAATGGTTTTTTTCTCATAATTAGAACCCATTAGTCAAGTAATAGAAAATACGAAAAATCAAAGAAAGTATTTATAGTACAATAAAATTTCTATAAATTAATATTGTTGGGATCTAATTTGTTTTTCGTTTGAATGAAAATTCGTAATATACTCATTTAAGTTAGTGTCATGGTTATGTCATAATCCGATTATAAAATTTATGAATGTATAAATTGTAGATGATAGAAGAAAAAGATTCAGTTTAAATTTGAAGCTAGCACTCTTTTAGTTAATAGAATATTTATATACTATTTTTTGGATAAATGTAAATTGATGAGAATTGTGGATCAAAAAAAAAAAAAAAAAAAAAGTATTGATCCTCCGATCCAAACCAATCTAAGATATATGTTTATATATTTATTCTGTTCATGGCTTAATGATAAAATACTGTAAATAGTAAAATACTTTAACAACTAAATAAAATAATCTGAACTCTTGTTGTAAACTGTTCTGAATTATATATATGCATGTAGTATAAGCACATCCCAGTATTCAACATGTATATGTAATCTATATTTATTTGGCTATATTTAACTAAAAGTGTTGGTCCATCAATTTTTTCAAAGAGATTTACAAAATAATTTTTGTCGATCGAGAAGACTGATTAATTTATCTTTGACTAAATGCTTTACTGTAAACCAAACACCTAATACTATGATTATCCATGGACCATCATTTATTTCAACGAGATTTACCAAATAACCTTTATCTAATAGACTGTTTTATATGTCTTTGATTAATCATGCTTTATTGTTTGACACCAAAGAATCATGCTTTGTAAACCAAAAATCTAATACTATGATCATCCATGGACCATCAAATTTTTTCAAGGAGATTTACAAAAAAATCTTTAAAGACTGTTTCTTCTTTAATTAATCATGATTTGTTGTTTGACAACATAAAATCATGCTTTGCTTGTACACCAAACATCAAATACTATGATATGATCATCCATGGACCATCAAAATTTTCAAGCTTTGATTAATCATGCTTCTAAAACTATGATCATTTATGGACCATTAATTGTTTCAAGGAGATTTACAAAATACTCCCTCCTTTCAAAAAGATAATTTTTTTAGATATTTTACTCAAATTAAAACAAAATAATGTTCCATAATAAATACATATATTTTAAAAATTATACCATTCCCTATAAATCTAAAACAATAGTCATTCAAAATTCAAAAATAATCAATTCATTATTCTTAGATTCTACAATTTTTACCATAAATTAACTAAAATGCATAGAAAAGTGTCAAATATTCATCTTTTTGAAACATAATTCATCTTTATAAAACAGAGGGAGTAATATTTATCAAAAATACTGTTTTATCTATTATTAATTATATGCTTTAGTCGGTCCTGAAAATTGGGGGTCAAAACTGAACATAAATTCTATCTATAATTTTTTTTAATAGAAAAATAAACAATTTTTTAATCAAAAAATAAACAAATTGTTTTTTTTTAAATCACTTTTATAAAAATCTAGAAAATAAAAATTAAATATTGGCATTTTAAAATTTACTATACACTTTGTTCTCAATTATTCTATTTTTATAATAATATACATCTATTTTATCATATTTTGTAATATATATGTTATTATTTTATAAATAGATCCATAAAATTTTGGGGATCCTAAACGGTTTCCACATATATCCAGGACTTGTAGCCTAGTTGTTTGTGCTAGAGCCATCACTGTGACACCGCCTGGATTCGAGCTCAGCTTAATGCATAATATTGTTGTTGACGAAAAAAAAACGATTTCTACATCTTGTTATGTCTAGGACTGGCACTCGGTATACCAAAGACCTAAATACATTATGATCATCACACCATGGGTGATAGGTCATGAGTGAAAAGGACAGATTCCTATGAAATCAAATATATGCGTATCAAAAGAGAAAAATAATTCAGATTTACACCCAAAAAAATAATATTAATTAATCACTATTTTATAAAATCTTTTTCTTTTAAACCAGAATAAAAGCATTGGACCTAAAAGTTGATGAACGTGACGACCAGAATGGGTATTATCGGCTGAAAATGGAATCATATACTCAAAAGTATTATTTGTGACAAAAAATTAGTGATAATTAAAGTTTTTCTTTTCTATCGATTAACAAAAAAAAAAGACGGCGAACGTGTAAGCATTCTTCTTTGGTTTAAAGCTAATCGTATTTTTATAAATAACGCCAAAAACTAATGACTTATCACACGACCAAAATGGACCCCCAATCCCATTGTACATTATAGTAACCCTTTTCTTTAAACTAATATCACCCATAATTTTACTAAAGCATCGTGACCTTCTCTTATCATATTGTGAACATATGCACGATTGGGACCTTATATAAAATTCTGTCGTTTAATATCATATAATATATATGATATATGATAGTGTTGACATGAATTGGCATACCTTTAGTTTTAAAATACAACTCAAATTTATTATCAAGCACAAATATTAGTAGGCGCCTTTATAGTATACTTTATAGGGCGTATATAATCTCGCGTCATTTTTTTTTTTGAAAAGTAAATTAACTTGTGTGTACTACCCTAGGAAAAATAATGTACAACATCTAAATTAAGTATTGTTACAAAAAAACATCTAAATTAAGTAAATTGCGAATTTTACATGTTTAAAATATTCACGTTCGATGACTTGACATAGTATAGTCAGGGGCGGATCCAACTTCATTTTCTACTCGGCTCAAAAAAATGCTTAATAGAGTTTCGAACTCTTAATCTTAAAGATTATAGAGTGCATTTTTTACCACTTAGTTATTTTAAAAGATATTGTTCTTATAGGAACATGATATTTTAACCCCATTTGCTAGGTGTGGATCACTGTATATGCCTCTTGTATAGTTGCAGATAGAGTAAGTTCACTTCAAATTATTATATACAAGATCAAATTCTCTCAAATGTATTATGCATGATTTATGTTAATGAGCCGACCGGTTATACATCATACATGTTCTATGATTAACAAAGGAATATTATTTTTTTATTTTGTCACTATATTATTGTTTGGATTTGAACCCAGATTAATTAATTCATAATATTGTTAAAAAAAAAAAAAAATTAAAGAGACACAAAAAAATTTCACAATATAGGCAAAAAAATGTATATAGTCTAATAGTTTATGTTCGTACCTTCTTTATATAAAATTCTATGTGAATTTAAAGTCAACATAGTGCATATGTTGTTGGTAGAAAAAAGAAAGAGTAATACTAATAAGCAAGTAGTTGATAAATATGATTCTCGTCTATTAATTACGTACAATAAATATGAATCTTAATATTCAATTATCAACCCAAAGTCGAAGGGTGTTCTTATAGTCTTATAATTCGGCACTAAAGATTATTTAAGCACTAATTACAATTGAAAAAAATATCAAACTTTAGTGTCATAAAAATATAAACTTCAAAAGGAACGAGAGGCAACAAATCGGTTCATGTGCTAAAGTGGGGACCTTATAATGTGCATTCTAATTTAAGAAAGAGGAAATGATTACCTAAATTGAAAATGCAATTAAATTCTAATTCTCAAGGAAACTCCTTTTTTGAAAATTTGATTCTCTACTATATATAGCATATTATATCATTGACAAAAAAATATGAATTAAATATTCAATTTAGAGGATTAATTGAATAATACATAGTGGATTCTCATTATTAGTAAACAAGATCCGACTTTATAATATTTTTTTCATTTCTTACTTTATTAGGCACCACCTCAAGTGAATCTTTTATTTTAGTCATCAAATCATACGATAAATTCATAATCGTAATTTTACTCCTTCATTATTCATAGTTAATATGTGCATATGTCTTATGGGTGGCTCATTTTGCATAATTTTATAGTAGTCTCTATGTAACAAGTACCAAGTTTTATATCCGATTTAATATTTAGTGAATGAAGTAATGTTTTTTTTAACCAAGTAGTGGTAGATTAGTGGTTTTCATTTAGTCATGTGAAGTCCAGATAAAGAATTGACTACTCTCAAATGAGCAACTATTTAGCTTTCATTTGATCAGTAAAAAAGTATCACGTTTTATATCCATTAGATAACTGGGTGAATACACTCAATGGTTACACTCATCATAAGACTTAATCGGGTGTTATGGTTTTCTAAAGAAAATAATATTTTTTGAAAAGAAAATTTCTGTAAAATGGTCTACTCTTCAATAACTTCTTCACATGATAAATCTTCACCATCTTCGCCTTTCTTTGGAAATTTTGTCAAAGTTTCTCTAAGTCTCAGGTTGAATTGTTTGGTTAAACCGAGAGCTTAATTAGTCTAGCCTTTATTTATTTTTGCTTTCGTCTAGTTTGTTTCAAATTTGGTTTCAAAGGATAATTGAAAAGAAAAGGAACTATTCAAGCCCATAGACTGGACCAATCAAAGCCCATACGAAATCCTAGGGAACATGTCTATATCAATGTATTGCTAGGTTAGGATTTATAAAATTATTCACCAAAATCTCTCTGTCTCCATACGCAATAGAGATGGAGGAGAAACATAACCCTAATACTTCTCCCGAGCATCTCAGACGACAAGATACATCAAGTTCCTGGTCGGAACTTCCTCAAGATCTCTTGATTTTGGTGTTCGAACGTCTCCGGTTAACTACCGATTTCAAACGAGCTAAGTCGGTATGTTCCTCTTGGTATTCTGCTTCGAGACATTACGTGCCCGAAAAGCAAACAACTCCTTGGTTGATTCTCTTCCCCGAAGATGAAAACATTAACAACCAAAACCACAACTCTTGCCTGTTGTTCAACCTCGAAGAAAAACACAAACTTTACAAAACACAAGATCTCGGTTTGGACTTTACAAAGAGTGTTTGTATGACAACATATGGAAATTGGCTCTTAATGCGAGATCCTCAGAATAATCTCTACATTGTGAATCTATTTACACAAGAGAGGATCAATTTACCTCCCGTCAAGTCACAACTTGGACAAACGACTATACGATCCCCAGTGTTTTGGATTGACGAGGAAACTAAAGATTATGTTGTTGTTTGGGCACGTGAGAATACTTATGTAGTTTATGCCAAGAAAGGCGATATCTCGTGGAATCGAATTCCCACAATTTCATCTTGTAATGACATGGTCTACAAGGATCACAAGCTTTACGTCCTAAGCTGCTCAGGAAATTTCACAATCTTCGACTTTTTTGGAAAGATTCCACGGGAAACCTTTGGTTGTGATAATATTAAGTGGATATATGATGAGTCATGGAGCGTTACTCGAAGAAAACTTGTAATCACATTAAAAGGAGATGTCCTTGTGGTTGAAAGAAGAATATGTAATAAGTCTTATATCTCCTTCCACGTTTACAAGGTTTATTCATCAAGATTCTTCAAGAGAGTTAGAGAAGTTGATTCTTTGGGAAACGAGTCAATGCTTTTTGATCTAGGCATCACTGTGCTCGCCAAAAACATTAAGGGGTTGAAGAAAAGTTGCATCTACTTCGATGCTTCTAATGAAAGGCACACAAGTGTGGTTCAGCTCTTCAATCTCACCACACGAAGGATGGAGCCGCTGCGCAAATTTGATTGTTCTTCCATTCAACTCTGTAGTGCTCGATGGTTCTTACCAAGTTTCTAGCGATATATGCTTTTGTCTCAATCATGCATGTTTCTCTTCAAATTTTTTTTTTTCTTTTTCATTTGATCTATAGGTTGTTTTACTCTTAATTAATGATATGATGACACTCTAGTTTAATTTTCGATAGAAGTTTTACTAATTGTAAACTTATATATACACAAGTTGTATTTTTGATTCATATAAACACCCAACATGACTATGCGTACTGAGATTTAATAATTAACCCGAATGAGATTTGATAATCCGAATGAAATTCGAAAAGAAAAAAACTTCATTAGTGTTTCAAAGCAATCTGCAGATGAAGAAAACAGAGAGGTGCATTCTCTCTTAACTCCTAAGTAGTGAATTCAAGACACAATGATGCTAATTTTAATATAAAAGGAAACTTCACGTCTGACATATAGGTCCGTTTGTTTCTCAATCTGGATGTTCAATCCGGATGCTCAATCTAGATGGGGCATTTGGATTGAACATCCGGTGTTTGTTTGTCAATTTTGTTATTCCATCTAGATGTTCAATTTGGATGAAATGTTGTTTGTTTGTGAGTTTAGTTTTAACATTTGAATAAAGTTTCACAAAAAGTCTAAAACTAAAAGGTACATCTGAATTCAATTTTGGCGGGAAAAACATGTTTTTTGCTTTTTTGACTTAAAAACTCGATTTTGCGGAAAAATAATAATTTGATTTTCGTGTTTTTGCGGAAAAAAATCGTTCTGTGTTTTTACTGAAAAATTCATTTCCGTGTTTTTGCATTTTCTAAATGGAAAAAATGTTATCGTGTTATTGTGGTTTTAAAACATTTTTATGGTTATATAATTTTATTTCAAATGGGGACAATTTAGATTTTTGTGTTTTGGATAAATTGTTCCATCCAAACTCTAGATATAATTCAATCTAGATTGAGCTGATATTCAATCCAACTATTAAATCTAGATTGAGTTCCAAATGAGTTTAAATAAACGTCATCCAAAGTGTTACTTACTTACTTACGCCACGTGTACTCTAAGCAATATCCAAACTAGGAAAAAAACATGGTCATAGTCGATGATGAATCTAAATTCATGATATTTTAGATTTAAGAGAGTGATAATGGTGGAAGGCCCTTTGACCCAGTGGTTGGTCAAAGGCTTATTAATGCTTATACACATTAGGAAGTATGTGGTTCGAATTCTAGGTGATGCGATTTATTATGCCAGATTATTGGTGACACGCTTATTGGAGATCTCCAACGTTGCGCAAGTAGACGATGTTAATGCACGGAGGCATGTATCTACATGAATACATACATGAATAGATTACGGTTGCCGGTGGTAAAATTGTCTATGTAATGGTTACTCATAATTTGCCTGAAAAATAATTGTGATAGTGTTATTTATAATTCTTATTCTTATGTAGAATACAGATTCTTATGTAGAATACAGATTATATTTTCATATTTTTACTTTTTATTAAGCCTACCAAACATACGCTGAGAGGCTGGTCTGATTAAGCCCATACTTTTTTTTTTTTTGATAAGTATTAAGCCCATACTAAATCATCTTACATGTAATTATTAATGCATTCTTCTTTCCTAGTTCAATTAGGGTATATAAAGTATTAAGCCCATACTAAAACCTCTCTGTCGTCTCTACTTGCGATGAAGATGGAGGAGAAACACAACCCTAATAATTGTCACGAGCATCTCAGACGACAAGACACATCAAGTTCCTGGTCTGAACTTCCTCAAGATCTCTTGATTTCCGTGTTTGAACGTCTCCGTTTAATTACCGATTTCAAACGAGCTAAGTCCGTATGTTCCTCTTGGTATTCTGCTTCGAGACATTACGTGCCCGAAAAGCAAACTACTCCTTGGCTGATTCTCTTCCCCGAAGATGAAAACGACAACTCTTGCATGTTGTTCAACCTCGAAGAAAAACAAAGACTTTACAAAACACAAGATCTCGGTATGGACTTTTCCAAGAGTGTTTGTATGACAACATATGGAAATTGGCTCTTAATGCGAGATCCTCAGAATGATCTCTACATTGTGAACCTATTTACACAAGAGAGGATCAATCTACCTCCTGTCGAGTCACAACTTGGAACAACGAATATACGATCCGCAGTGTTTTGGATTGACGAGGAAACTGAAGATTATGTTGTTGTTTGGGGATGTGAACGTATTTATATAGTTTATGCCAAGAAAGGTGATACGTCATGGAATCCAATTTACACACTTTCATCTTGTGGTGACATGGTCTACAAGGATCATAAGCTTTACTTCCTAAGCTGCTCAGGAAATTTCATAATCTTCGACTTTTTTGGAAAGATTCCGGAGGAAACACTTCATTGTGGTAATATTAGTCATAGATTCGGTTATCCATGGAGCCTTACTCGAAGAAAACTTGTAGTCACACTAACAGAAGATGTCCTTATGGTTGAAAAGCACTCGGATAGGTCTGATATCTCGTCCTTCTACCTTTACAAGATTGATTCATCAAGCTTCTATAAGGAAGATAAACAAGTTTATTCTCTGGAGGACGAGGCAATGCTTTTTGATCTAGGCATCACTGTGCTCGCCAATGACACTAATGGGTTGAAAAAAAATTACATCTACTTCGATGATTCTAATGAAAAGTGCACAAGTGAGGTTCAACTCTTCAATCTCGAGACAGAAAGGATGGAGCCACTGCACGATATTGATTGTTCGTCCATTCAACTCTCTAAAGCTCGATGGTTCTTACCAAGTTTCTAGCGATATATGCTTTTGATCTCCACCATGCATGTTTTTTTTTTACTCTAATGAATGATATATGTTGGCACTTTAGTTAAATTTTACATAATATTTATACTAATTTCAAAGTTATACACAAGTTGTAGGGTTTGATTCATATAAACGCAATAATCCGAATGAAATTAAAAAAAACAGCCTTCAAAAAGTGTTAGAAAACAATCTACAAATGAAGAAAGCAGAGAGAGGTTTCATTCTCTCTTAATTAACTCTCTAGTATTGTTGTGAGTCGTAGTAGGAATAGCTAGTGACCTATACATCATGAAATAACTCACTTATTTTTTTTTTGGCATCATGGAAATTTCTATTAACGACCAGTATTAATGTTTACAAACGGAACCGAAGTAGAAACATGACCGGCAAATAAACCAACTAATAGGGCTGCGACTACCTTATGAGTATAAAAAGACCAGCATAAACATTGGTCTCACGGACTTTGAAAAGAAACCGAACTTCAGTAAAATCAGAAGTCCAAAGGCGGATAGTATATATGAATGTAGTGTTGTGGTAACTGTGGAGAATAGTATGAAACCTTTTTATTATTATTCTCAAACTCTACTAGTCAATAACTAAGTACATAGGTGGATTGAAGTGCCCAGATCAACGCCGAGCATTTAGATTCTGCCACCAGAAGCGTTCCTGAAATTTACTATATCCACAATGAAGAATTAAACCACAAAAAATCACGAATGATCCAGCCGAAACAGGAGGGCAAACTGCCCTTTCAGTGAAAAACATTGTAGTTGCACTTAATCCAGCCTTGGGCAGGAGGTGACCGAGAAACAATATATTGGTGTTTTAAAACAATTTATTACCCATAATGAACCATTAAGACAACTTACATTGAGTTATGATATTTACATGTTTCAACAATCATATTTGTGGATCAGCCGTTTGAAAAAAAAAAAAAAGAGAATCATATATATTTGTAATACGATCGTTGATGTATATCTAAATTCATGATATTTATTATTTAAGATCGAGAGTGATAATGTAAATTTCATTAAAAAAATCTATTATAATTTTAAATGTATTATCCAAAACATATTTTCATATTTTTACCTTCTTATTAAGCCTACCAAACTGTCTAATCCCCATTAAACAAAAAAAAAAAAAAAATCGCTGGGAGGCTGGTTTGATGAAGCTCATACTAAATCATCCAGTAATTTATATGACGTGATCTTTGCCATTATCAATGCAATTCTATATCCTAGTTTAGGGTTTATAAAATATTCTCAAAAATCTCCCTGTCTCTACACTTGCCTTGAAGATGGAGGAGAAGCATAACCCTAGTCCTCACGAGCTTCTCAGAGGACAGGACACAACAAGTTCCTGGTCGGATCTTCCTCAAGATCTTTTGAGTATGGTGTTCGAACGTCTAGGTTTTACTGATTTCGTGCGAGCTAAGTCAGTTTGTTGGTCTTGGTATTCCGCTTCGAGACATTGCGTGCCCAAAAAGCAAACAGCCCCTTGGCTGATTCTCTTCCCCAAAGACAGAAACAACAAATCTTGCATGTTGTTCAATCCTGAAGAAAAAGAAAAACTTTACAAAACACAAGATCTCGGTTTGGACTTTACAAAGAGTTGTTGTGTGTCAACATCTGGGAATTGGCTTTTAATACAAATCAAAGGTTGTCAAAATATTCTCTACATTGTGAATCTATTTACACAAGAGAGGATCAATTTACCTCCTATCAAGTCACAATCTGGAGAAACATATATAGTATCCCCAGTGTTCTGGATTGACGAGGAAACTAAAGATTATGTTGTTGTTTTGGGACTTGGAGTTACTTCTGTTCTTTATGCCAAGAAAGGCGATACCTCGTGGAATCCAATTCCCACAATTTCATCTTGTAATGACATGGTTTACAAGGAACACAAGCTTTACTTCCTAAGCGAATGGGGTAGTGTCCTAATCTTTGATTTTTCTGGAGAGATCCCACGGGAAACATTTCGTTCTAGTGTTCGTCTGCATACATATAGTGATCCATGTCGAAGAAAACTTGTAGTCACATTAACA
The DNA here is from genome assembly GCA_900406245.1 of Odontarrhena argentea. Classification (NCBI taxonomy): domain Eukaryota; kingdom Viridiplantae; phylum Streptophyta; class Magnoliopsida; order Brassicales; family Brassicaceae; genus Odontarrhena; species Odontarrhena argentea. The sequence goes on from OVAF01000028.1 coordinate 68,569, forward strand.
GGAGATGTCCTTATGGTTGAACAAAGGTTATGGTACTGGGATCATGAGACTTATACTTCGCCTTTCAAACTTTACAAGGTTTATTCACCAAGGTTCTTTAAGCAAGATGAACAAGTTCATTCTTTGGGGGACCAGACAATGCTTTGGGATCTAAACATCACCGTGCTTGCCACTGACATTAAGGGGTTGAAGAGAGATTCCATCTACTTTAATGATTATAATGAAATGATGACAAGGGAGTTTCATCTCTTCAATCTCGAGACACGGAAGATGGAGCCATTCCACAAGTTTGATTGTTCGCGGGTTCAATTCTCTAAAGCGCGATGGTTCTTACCAAGTTTCAAGTGAAAATCTCAATGATCTCAACCATATTTGTCTCTTCAATATGTTTTTTTTTTTGTTTTTTCATCCTTTTCTGTTTTTTCAATCTAGTTAATGATGATGTTTAAACTAGCAAATGTGTACAAGATGGTATGGTTTTGTTGTGGAATATTAAGCCTTTTAGAAGTTAACTTTTTTGCTATAATGGGATCTGATCTTGAAAACCATAATCACAGGTTGTGATCTTAATGGTTACTTTAATGATTAGAGGTATACTGCAAGTCTTCAATCAAAGTGAACCATTAACCATTGTACCACTAGTACTTGGTTCAATTCAAACTCACTTAACTACATTGTAAATACATTCACCTTTTAATATGATAATATTCCTAAAACAAAAAAAAAAGAAAAAAAATCTTCGCTCTCTATATCACCAAACATGAAATTTATACATTTGAAGCTAATTTGGAACACATCTATTACACGAGAATTGTCATATAAAACTTGAAAACGAGCTTCTACAGATCTAAGAGGTCTCCAAGTAACACGTTGCAGAAGATTCAGTTTCATNCCCAAACATGAATTTATACATTTGAAGCTAATTTGGAACACATCTATTACACGAGAATTGTCATATAAAAACTTGAAAAGGAGCTTCTACAGATCTAAGAGGTCTCCAAGTAACACGTTGCAGAAGATTCAGTTTCATTGAGCTGAATATCTCCACAAGTAGACAGAATTGTAGCAAATATATAATCATCTACCTCAAATCCCTCTGCTTCCATTCTATACATTAGCTTCAATGCTTCTCTGCAAAACCCATTTCTCGCGTAACCCATTATCATCGCCTTCCACGATACCAAGTTCTTCTCTGGCATACTATCGAAAACCTGAAAAGCTTCCGAGACAAATCCACATTTTGCGTACATGTGAATCAAAGCACTTCCCACAAACACATTTGACAGAGCGTGATTCTTCTTTGCAATTGAATGGATTGATCTACCGATGAGTAGAGATTCTGAATTAGCACAAGCTTTTAATGCCGAGGAGTACGTAAATGGGTTTGGCTCTACACCTTCTTTAATCATCTCTTTCAAGAAGTCTAGCGCTTCTGATTCGTGTCCTAAGCTAGAACATCCAGAGATCATAGCAGTCCATGAAACCACGTCTCTGGATGGTAATTGCTGAAGAACATGGGAAGCATCACGAGATTCTCCGCATTTACAATACAGCCAAACCAAAGTACTTCCTATATAGACATTCTTGTCGATTGAATTCTTGATTATCTGAGCGTGAAGTTCCTTCCCCAACAATAACGCCCCAACAGATCCACATGCTCTGAGGATGCTTACTACTGTTAAATTATTGGCTATTAAATGCCGCCTCTTCATAACGCGAAATAGGGCTATAGCGTCTTCACCAAAACCTTCCCGAGCATGCGCAGCAATAATCGAAGTCCATGTGACTGTATTTCTATTACTCATTCCATCAAACACTTTTCTGCAATCTGAAATCTCCCCGGATTTAGCATACATATCCATCAACGAAGTTCCTACAAAAACATCTTCCTTAATCATCTTTTTAACCACCAAGCTGTGTACTTGCCTTCCAAACCTCAACGCCTTCTCCTCACTACAAGCCTTCAAGATACTACACACCGTAAATTCATTAGGCAAAAACCCATGATTCAACATTCCGATAAACATGACTATAGCTTTATTCCCATGCCCTTTCCTCGAACAAGCCGATATAACCGCAGTCCACGATATCACATCTTTCTCCTCCATCAAATCAAAAGCTCGCAACGCACTAGTCAACTCTCCGCATTGAGCGTAAAAATAAACCAGAGAACTCTCCACAATAAGATTCCCCACTCCAACTTTCATCATACTACAATGTACTTGTCTCCCTAGCTCAAACTCCGATCTCCTACTACACAAATTCAACAAACACACAAACATCCTCTCGTTCGTAAACCGAATCCCATGCTTCACATACTCCTCAAACAACGCAAAAGCCTCATCTTCAAGACCATATTTCAAATACCCATCAATCATCGCAGTCCAAGTAACAGTGTTTCTATCAAGCATACTATCGAACACCTTACGTGCATAAACCAAATCACCAAGCTTCACACAAGAACTAATCAAATTGTTACCAAAGTAAACCTCTTGATCATCAAAACACTTCAAAGCCATCGCTTGAATCCTTCTAATCAAACGCATACTACTTGAAGACTGTAGCCACTCCGCGAGCAAAGTGTAATCCACTACTCGTTCTCGACTCAAATTCTCTGATTCGACTGGTTTCTCGAAACCCAAATCGAAAGATGAAATCTTCTTCGAAATGAGTCGAAACCCAGAAAATCTCGCGTTCCTCTGTTTTTCATTATCTCGCTTTTGTTTCGAATCGCTGATGCTTGATACTGCCGATGGTGATTTGAAGGATTGTGTAGCCGGAATCTCTGAAATCCGGAGAGGCGGTTGGATTAACGATAAGGAGTACATCGGCGATGGAGAAACAGAGCTTCGAAGTTAAATGTAGAAGGAGAAGAAGAAGATCACTAAATGAATATAAGCCAAAGAGATACAAAAGGCCGATACAAAACTATCCCAAATTTGATTTGAGAATCGAAAGAAGAAAAAAGTATATAACCGGATGGACATTTTGATGGAACCGAACTAAACCGATCCGATCAATACCAAATCATAGTTTGGTTGATAACCCGATCGGTTCGGTTCAATGTGCCTATTTTCTGAATTATATGATTTGTAAAATTGTTATGGATGTGTAATATTAATTTAATTTTCCATATCTAAATTTTTTTTTGACCAAATTGCTTAGTTGAATAACAAAATTTACATAAAAATTATGGCTCAGTTTTATTATTAGAATAAGTTTGTTTATTTTGAGATCGAATTAAAACAGTTTGAAATAAACCAAATTTGATTATTGTTAACGAGTAAAACTACATGAGGGAGAACATCTTTTAGTTTCATTTTTTTTATTTATCATTTTCGAAATATACCGCTCATTTTACTTATATAATAATTTGCATTCCAAATATATTGAAATATATATCATTGATTTTAAATCAATAAAGTATAATGGCGAGCAAAAAAATAAAATTAAAATTAAACTAAACCGAACCATATTAATTTCCGTAGAGTTTTGACTAGAGTTTTATTAAAAAATATATATAACTGAATTAAATCATACTACAAAATAATACCAAATCAAAATTACCGAACCAAAATTGTTTTGTTTTCAATTCGGTTAACTTTTTCTATTTCCAAACTAAATAAAAAATAGTCTATTTTAGGTTCCCTAAAGTTTTTCCTAATTGAAAATATAAGTTTTTTTCAAACACTATAAACCTAATCATCCATGCCATCTGACATGTTACTCTTATAAAATACAAATATGTTTTTAGAAAACTCACGCGAAAGCCTTGTGAATGTTTTTTTTATCTCTAAAATAGTTTGACTCTTAAAACTAAACCTTAAGGATCTTTCGGATTCTCCTTATTCACGACATCATAAATGTTTGATTTTCTTCCAGATTGCTTGTATCTTCTTGAAGCTTAGTTAGCTCTTTAATTCGGTATTTTTTGTTTTTCGTTGGAGTATTATATTTGATAATTGTTATATTTTTTGTTCAATTATCAATTAATATCTTTTTATAATTTTGTTTGTATATATTAGCAATCGAAAATTCATCACATGATGAAATTCTTCTTCATTTTATTTGTTTAATAATGACTAGTTCTACCTTTTCATTTAATCTACATGGTAAATTATTTATGCATCTTATTATGTCTTATATTTTTTGTATCTTCTATTATTCTAATTTTTCTTTGATTAATTTTGTTGTTCATAATTTGTTCACACCTCTTAATTTCTTATTGGATTATGTTTAATCTATCTTTTATAAATCAAATAGATTGGTTGTATTTTTTTTTTTGTCAACAGCTTTTTTTGTTTTTTTTTGTTTTTTTCAGCTAGCTAGTAAAATAAAGAAATCCAAAATCCAAAATAANGTCAACAGCTTTTTTTGTTTTTTTTGTTTTTTTCAGCTAGCTAGTAAAATAAAGAAATCCAAAATCCAAAATAAGAAAAAATAAAAATCCAATAAATAACATCTCAGATCTTCCTACGCATACGTTGGTTCTTGATGGAGTTTGGTTGGAAGGCTTTTGGTTTTGAATTAAAAAAACCAGAGCCAAGAACATATCTCTTGCGCTTCAGATTTGGTTTCTTCCACATGCACAGTGATCGATGATGAAGATGATCTGCCAATCTTTCGTCTTCCATCTCATTTGATTTAAGGATCTCTGTAAAGAGAGGAAGTCAAATTACTACAAGTATTTTTATTATAGGTAAAATAATATGGGTAAAATTACTACAAGTATTTTTTTATTTTGTAGGAATAATATTTTATTATTTTAAAAAAGTATAATTTATTCATGTTGACTACATATATCACAAACTTTTCATTAATTTCACAATTTTTTTTCTTGTAACTAATAATTTCAGTTCTGCTGTGTAAGATAGGATTGTAAATGTGTTCATGACTAGAAATAGGTGTGTGTTATTGAGAAATATCTTGGTCGTAGAAGCGTCACCTATCATATAACGATCAATTTGGAGAAGGAAAACGAGACGAGCCGAAAATGTTCTTTTGATTTTAAATATTTATAGTCAAATAATGTAAAATGTCTAAATAAAGAGAAAAACGTAGAATGTGGTGACAAAAAAAATGCTTTCAATCTTGTTTAAAATTTGTTCATGTTGACTACATAAATCACCAATTTTTCATTAATTTTACAATATTTTTTTGTAACTGATAATTTCAATTCCAGAATGTAAGATAGGATTGTAAATGGGTTAATGACTAGAAATACGTATGTGTTGTTGAAAAGAATCTTGGTTGTAGTTCAAATCTTAGGGGGTGTTATTCAATAAGTGAATTGAAAAGAATCTAAAAGAATTCACAAATGTATGATTTGAAAGGATTGCAGAGGTTTTTATGGAATAGTNCATGAGGCATCAAGCACAATATTAAACTCTGTATACTAAGTTGCATCATCACATCGCATCACTTTTCAACTTCATGAATACAGCTCATTTCACTAAATTAGTCTTAATGTTAGTTAAACTTACCAAGTGTAGAAATTGAGATTTCATTTAGCCAAAATAAATTGAATTTATAATTGACCAATAAAAGGCTTTAGATCTTTCACTAATCGATGAACTCTCATGATCAACATATATCTTTTGTATATCTTTTAAATATATAAATCATATTTTATTGTCGAAAGATAGATATATATCAATTAATTTTAGAGATGTTAATACATTTATTATTTATTAATTAACAAGTTAACAATTTATATCAGCCCAAAAAAAAATAAGTTGAAGCAATTCTGGCCAATAAAAAAAAGTTTGAGATTTTTTACTAATTAATAAATTCTCTTGATGAACATGTTTCATTTTGATCTAGTATTCTTTTCAAAAAAGTAAATAAATCATCTCTAATTGTTGGAGATAGATATATCAATTAATTTTAGAGATCTTAAATTACAATTCAGGTTCGTTTCGGATACAGTTCTGTTTATACAAAAAAAATTACCTACTAGTATTAATTAAACCTGATCTGGTAATTATGACGACAACAAATACTAATATCTTGGTCGGTTTCAACAATTCCAAGTGAGCGACAAATATACACACACGCGTTAATAAATAAAATGAATTTAACCAATCATATTAAACCACGTGTGTTGTTACCACTTACCACTTTCCTCTCTTCCTCAACATAACAAAACTCTTCTTGTCTCTCTCTCTCCTGAAAACCCTTGAGATGCTCCACGATTCGTGAAACGTGTCTCTGTTACTTCGATCTTCTTCTTCTTCAATTCTCTGTTTTTCCGGTTCTTAAAAGTTTTCATCTTTCTAGCTTAATTTTGTAACTTCCAGTTCTCTGAAAACTCTCAGAGTAAACTGATAATGATTGGCTTTGCTTAAGCCTAAGCTTGCTTTTTCTGAGACTTTTGGGTTTTTTTCCATTGTTTAACGATATCTGAAAAAAACCGTAATCTTTTGTTATTGTATTCGAAACTTTTGGAGATTAGACCAAACTCAAAAGATATATTCGTTTCTTGTTCTTCTACTTTTGTCTCTTCCTCTTCCTTGACCAAAAGGGTTTGTCCCAAAAGCTTCGATTTTTAGAGAAACCCAAAAGGCAGAAGCAGAGAAAGTATCCTATTCATGAAACAGGTTAAGAATTAAAAAAAAAAAAACTTTTCATTCTCCCTTTATAATTCATAAATTATGCAAAATTTTGTGTGTTTATGAACTGATTCAGTGATCTGATGTATGATTTTGCAATGTCTAAGCTCTGTTTTTTTCACTAAATTGCAGGATTCAATGAATAGATCGTGTCTCTGTAGTGTCTTAGTCACTGCAGCTTTGATTTGTGGTGCTTACTTCATTGGTAATGCTTATCTGGCTAAAGAATTTAAAGAGGTACAATTTCTCTTTGCAATTTGTGTAATTAGTAATGAGTAAATATATTTCTAGTGTTTTTGGTATGCCATGGAAATGAAATTGTTGAAGAATTTTGGTTTTTAGTCAAGATTAGATTCTGATTTAGATTTATATGATGTTGATTTTGTGTAATTATTTATGAGTAAATATATGTTTAGTGTTTTCGGTATGCTAAGGTGATGAAATTGTTGAAGAATTCTGGTTTTTTAGTCAACATCAGATCAATTTAGTCTAAACACACAATATAGATTAGGATTCTGATTTTGATTTATAAGTTACTGAATTTTCAGAAATTGCTAAGCTGGGAAATTACAGATAAGATGCGTAGTATCACTACTGATAAGACTCAGAACATCACTTATAAGACTCAGAACACTTACAAGACTCAGAACGCAACATCTCATACATGCGAGGTTTGTTTTCTAAGAAGAGTTTTTTTTTTGTTTTGAGTATTCTATGTGAGATTTTTTTTTTTTTTTTTTCAAAGTTTGTGATGGATATCTTTTCACTAGAATCTCAGTAAGCCGTTTGGTACTGAGGCATTACCACAAGGGATTATCACTAAAACGTCGAACTTGGAAACGCAACATCTATGGAACTACAATGACAACAAAAAGGTTGTCAAGTAGTTTTGAAGTTTTTTCAATATATTGTAAAAATTTTGTAGCTTTCTTCTTGTAGTTTAATATTTCCGTCGTATGTTTTTTTTCGATTTCTTTTCAGGGGAAATGTAACCGTTCGATGAGTTTGTTAGCCATGGCGATTGGAATTAAGCAGAAAGAACTAGTGAACAAAGTTATACAAAAGGTTCTGTCTTGTAATTTGAATTTTTTCGGTTAGTAAGATTTTTTCGCCTTTTTGTGTAGGTTGATTATACATATTGCTGTGATTTCAGTTTCTATCTCGAGATTTTGTCATCATGCTATTTCACTATGATGGTGTTGTCGACGAATGGAAGCAGTTTCCTTGGAATGAGCACGCGATTCATGTTTCTGTAATGAATCAAACAAAATGGTCAGTTTCTTGCAATTCTTGTTATTGACTTTTTCACAAATTATCTGATGATACCAATATCACAGGTGGTTTGCCAAGCGATTCTTGCATCCCGATATAGTAGCGGAGTACGAATATATATTTCTTTGGGACGAAGATCTAGGCGTAGGGCATTTCAATCCTCAAAGGTAATCTGCGAAATTAACCATTTGTTTCTTTTTTATCATTCTCAGTATTTAACATGATGAAATGTTTTCATTTTAGATACCTCTCCATTGTGAAAAAAGAAGGCCTTCAGATATCGCAACCCGCTCTCGACACTACCCAATCAGAGGTGCATCATCCTATAACCGCTCGTCGCAAGAACTTAAAGTTTCACAGGCGGATGTATAAAAACAAAGGTAGCGGGCGGTGTGATGACCATAGCACCAATCCTCCCTGCATCGGGTAAAAAGAACTTTTTTACAAATTTCTGAAATTGTTTTTCTCAATCCGGTTTAATATGTGACTCGGATTTGCAGGTGGGTAGAAATGATGGCACCTGTTTTCTCTAGAGCAGCATGGAGATGTTCTTGGTATATGGTTCAGGTAATTACATTTCTCAGCATCCGTTTTTTCTTTCTTCGAGTCGAGAATATATGGTTTTGTTCTGTTTGGTTAGTTTGGTCTTATCTGTTTTCAGCATAGAAATGATATCAACCATTCGAATTACGAATAAAGTTTGGTTTGGGTATGATTTCTATGCCCATCCATGGTATGACTTAGGAGTTTAAAGCTTTCCATTTCGATGCAGAACGATTTGATTCACGCTTGGGGTCTGGATGTACAGCTTGGTTATTGTGCTCAAGTAGGTTTCTTCTCTAGATCTTGTTTTTTTTGCTTTTTATCTGGTCTTGTTTCCACGGCTCTTGTTTTGACATATGTTTTGTCGCAAATAGGGTGATCGGAAGAAAAATGTGGGTGTTATTGATGCGGAGTACATAATTCATTATGGTCTTCCCACACTTGGTGTGATCGATACTGTTTCAAGCTCAGCGCGGAATGAAACAGAACCGAAATCATTGGTACAAGCTTTTTCAAGTGTTTTGTATATAAGTGTCTTGAAGTAGTTATGGTCAATAAACAGATTATTTTTGGTGATAATTTCGCAGGAATCATCAGAGTCTCGTGAAGTGGATAATAGACCAGAAGTGAGGATGAAGTCATTTGTAGAGATGAAGAGATTCAAAGAACGTTGGAAGAAAGCTGTGAAAGATGATATATGTTGGGTTGATCCATATTGAAATCAAGTGGTTTACTTAGAAGTGAACCAGATTGTGTTCATGAAATAGAGTTGAAATTGTACTTGGTTGAGTCTGTTTTTTTTTGTGGTATAGTGTATACCATTATTCGGTACATAGATTTTGTTCCATCGAGTCCAAAAGAATACTTGTATCATTTTGTTTTATGATGGACCACATATAGCAGAGAATTTTTTTTGGGGGTATATTCTTTTGTACTGGTAAATTTTTCGGTAATTAAATAGTTTTTTAAAGTTTACCAAAAAAAAAAAAAAAAAAAACATAGTTTTTATAATTCCAAATTTTAAAATAAATTTCTTTAGTCCACTTTCATTAAAGTATCTCTATTGGAAGTATAGTTATATCTAGTTTATTTCCTTGTATTGTCTGTGATCTTTCCCCTTCTGCGTTGCTCTCTTTCCGGTGGTACCGTCGTGGTGAGTTATTGGTGTTATTGGCGTGAAGCGAAGCTGTGGGAGGAGTTGTTAGGCTGCTTCGGTGGTCTTTCCTATCCGGGTTAGTTTGTTATCCAGTTCTGCTTTCGGGTTGATTCATTATGCCTCCCTTCTCCAGCGAGTTTCTTGTGCTCTTTCTCTTGCGGATTCTTCGATTCAGTTTGAGTAAGGTTGCGGTTGAGGTTTGTTCGAGTTGTGTCTAGATGGTTACCACTACAGGTTTTCAGCTTCGTCGGAAAGGGACAAAGGTTGATTCTCTTTGTTTGTGTTGGGTTTGTTTATTTGGTCTAGTTATTGCGCACAAGTGTCCTGCTTAGCTCCTGGATTGTTGTTGGTTTTTCCTTGGTTCTCATCCGGCTCGTTTCACCTTTCGTCCACTTTGGTGCTCGATTTGTCCTGGTTGAGGCGTTTTCGCTCCTTGTCTCTACAATTTGGCTTGTTCGAGGCCTTATCTCTTCTCTAGCTACTATCGAGGCTTCTTCAGTCGAGCTTCCTTGTCTTGGACTCAGCCGTTGTTCGTGTGTAAGGTCTTGCTGCTTCGCCACAAGCTTTTCTCCGGACTAGTAGTTTTCGCTCTTGTATTTGGGAGGTAGAACTTATTTTTCATAGGAGGAATTTGGTTTCTGTTCGTTGTGGTCTTATCTTCCTGTGGTTTGGGAGTTTTCTGGTAGTTTTCCCTCTTTTGGGCTTAGTTTCCCTCTTTTGGGTTCGGGGTTTAAAGTTTGACCGCCGATTATGTAATGCACCATGCATCCATTCTTGTTTAGTATAAAAAGTTTAGATGGAAAAAAAAAAAAGGAAGTATAGTTATATCTTAACAAAATATTATTTTAAAAAAAAAGAGCTGACCCAAAAAAGAAAAAAAAAGACAGACGACTAGAATTCTCACTAATACATTTTTTTAGATATTCTGTGAAAAACATACATGACATTTGCCATAATACGGTTGGTTACATGTTTGTTAGATTTTTGAATTATTTTTTTTCATGGATGAAGATGTTGATTCTTGAAGAAAATAATTATAATACAAAAATAAAAATAAAAATAAAACAAAAATGTAATAATACATACGCAAATTTTAAAAATACAGTACATAAGCAAATAAAGAGAACAGTAACAAAAAAAATTATTTTTAGGTTTGATTCCACAACACTTTCCTCGAATACTTAAGAATATCTATTAATAAATCTTTATCTAAAAATAAAACAATATTATCCCTTAATTTCAAATCAATTTTTCAAAGCAGAAGTTCAATTTTTTTTTTTTTTTTTTTTTTTTTTTTTTTAAATTAAAAATTTTTAAAAACTATTTTNTATTTTTGTTCATTTCTTTGTTCTTTAAAGAATAACGAGATAAACTACCTTTCTAATGTTACAATTTTATTAGATAAGAGACAAAACGAATATAAAACATTAATTATTACATTGACAAAATTAGAAGTAACTGTGGCATATTGTTTTCAGGAATACAATACGATATATGATTCATAAAAAAATTGGAACAACTGAATATGTGACACACTACAAAAAGGTTGATGTACTACATCACTTGATTCACTTAACTAGTACTATCATTCTTAATTGACTTAGTCATTTAATTGTCAAAAACTAATTAATCGAACAATTAGTATTTGGGTTAGTGATAGTATAAAAATGTAGAAAAATGTATAGGTATTTGATTTTGTGAATTTAATTCATATCACGTGAAAGCATTAATTAGTATGTCATTGTGTCACTAATTGTTAATTGCTTGAAAAACGTGGAACAAGCTATCTGACATATTATATATGCAATGCATGCATGGTTCGATACAGCTAGCTTCTTCGCCGAAGATCATAATATCATATATTCGTTTAACTAACTTATTAGTCCACATGTTGATAACTTAAGAATCGATCAAAATCACGAATTGTTTTAACCCACCATGGAAACTTCAGAACATGGAGGTCTAGTCCTTTTATTATATTATGTTACTCTTCCCTATGTTTTAATTTAGATAATGTTTAATGGTTTTACGCACCGATTAAAAAAAGAAAAAATAAATTAGTCCTCATAATATAAATTTATTTTATTATCAATTACAAAGCAATTCAACCAATAAGATAACAATCTATAGAATTGAAACGGTATAAAACGTCAAAAAATAAAACAACTTTAAGATCTCTACAACTTCAACTAAATTAAAACGAGGAATTATTATTTCGTAGTGTACACGCATTAAATTTTAAAAAGAAAAAATATAAATATATTTGATCATTTAAAAAAAAAATTGTTTAATGGATTTCTCTATCTCCTCAATAAAGGGTCTAGCTGTTTTAGAGACCCAAAACAATTTGTAGTAATCAATGAACAGATCTTGCCTCTGTAGTGTCTTAGTCACAGTTGCTCTGATTTCTGGTGCTTACTTCATTGGCAATGCTTATCTTGCTAAACATTTTAAAGAGGTATACAATCTCCTTCATTTTTATTTTATTTTTGTATTTGACTTCACTAAGTTTCTATACAATTTTTTTGTATATGAGATGATTGTTTGATTGTTGATAAACTCTAGTTTTTATAAATCACAGAAATTGCTAAGATGGGAAATCACTGATAAGATGCAGAATGCATCATTGCATACTTGTGAGGTTTGTTTTCAAGGAAGAAGATATATATAATTCGTTTTCTTTGACTTTCTTTAAGAGAGGTTTTTTTATATCAAATTCTTTCAATGAATATGTTCCACTAGAATCACACTAAGCCATTGGGTTCTGAGGCATTACCGCGAGGAATTATCGCTAAAACATCAAATTTGGAAACACAACATCTATGGAACTACTGTGACACAGAAAAGGTTGTTAAGTAGTTTGAGATTTCTCAAAGATTTCTAAATGTTCATAACTTTTCTCTTTGTAGCTTAATGTTTCGTTATATATATATATATATATGTATCTTTTAGGAGATTCCAAAACATTCGATGAGCTTGTTAGCAATGGCCGTTGGTATCAAGCAAAAAGAGCTAGTCAACAAAATCATCCAAAAGGTTTTTTTTTCATGTCTTTTGCTTTTCTCTATGAGTAGGATTTTTTCGCCTTTTGGATCTTGATTAATGGTTGAAATTGCTGTGAATTGATCATAGTTTGCTCCTCGAGATTTCGTTGTCATGCTTTTTCATTATGATGGAGTTGTTGACGATTGGAAGCAGTTTCCGTGGAATGAGCACGCAATTCATGTTTCTGTAATGAATCAAACAAAGTGGTCTGTCTTCTCTTTTGCAATTTTTGTTATTGTTTTTGTGGACATTTACATATTATCTCCTTGTTGTTTGATGTTGGGGTCACAGGTGGTACGCCAAGCGATTTTTGCATCCCGATATAGTTACCGAGTATGAATATATATTTCTTTGGGACGAGGACCTCGGTGTAGAGCATTTCAATCCCCAAAGGTAAAGCATAACGCGACCAAATATAGAATTTTGTTCATTTTATCTTTTCTCACAATTTTTACTTACATGATTAAATCACTTCATATTTAGATACCTATCTATTGTAAAAGAAGAAGGTCTTCATATATCGCAACCCGCTCTCGACATTTCAAAATCAGAGGTATATCATCTTATAACCGCTCGTCACAACAACTTAAAAGTTCATAGACGGCTGTATAAAAACAGAGGTAGCGGGAAATGTGATGAGCATAGCACCAATCCTCCGTGCATTGGGTAAAAATGTTTTATGAATTCCGAGAATTTTTTTGGAAGATCTCTTTCTCTCGTTTTTCGGTTAATATGTAGCTTGGCATTTCAGGTGGGTAGAAATAATGGCACCTGTTTTCTCAAGAGCAGCATGGAGATGTTCTTGGTATATGATTCAGGTAGCATTTGTAATATTTCTTAGTTTGTTCTAAGTATTTTGCTTTGATAGTTTGAACGTATGTATTGATTTTGGATTATAAATATATTTATGTATGGTTCTAATGTAGATAGATTAAGTATTAATAGAAAGAAGAAATTTGAATGAATTTTGGTTAAATTGATTTGATCATGGTTTTGATTTCGTCTATTTGGCCAACAACTGATTGAACTGTTTAGGTTCGGTTTGGTTTATATGATCATCCCTAGTTTGTCTTTGGATGTTTATATGCTTTTGTTTGTTTTGCAGAATGATTTGATACATGCTTGGGGTCTTGATACGCAGCTTGGTTATTGTGCTCAAGTTAGCTTCATCTACTTACCCTTTAACACTTTCTTAACCGGTTTAAACAAGTCTTTAATTCCTCGATTTTACGGTTCTTAATTAACATATTCCTGGTGGTGCATGGATAGGGTGATCGAAAGAAAAATGTAGGTGTTGTTGATGCGGAGTACATTATTCATTACGGTCTTCCAACACTTGGTATGGTTAAAACTGCATCAAGCTCAGCACAAAATGAGACAGACCCCAAATCATCGGTACACGAGCTTCTTCAAGTGTCTTTGTATATTTTTCATGAAGCTGTTATAAAATAATTTGGTTGTTTTTTGGTGAGATGCTCACAGGAATTGTTAGAGTCTCGTGAAGTTGATAAGAGACCTGAAGTGAGGATGAAATCATCTGTAGAGATGAAGAGATTCAAGGAACGTTGGAAGAAAGCTGTGAAGAGTGATACATGTTGGGTTGATCCGTATTGAAACTAAAGCGCGGTTCGAGTAAACCGAATTAAACCGGATTATTTCCATAAATAGAGTTGAAATATTATTTCCATAAATAGAGTTGAAATAGTTTTAGTTTGAGTATGTTTTTGTGGTCCAGTGGGGATACGTTCATTGGTACATGGAATTTGTTTTATTGGGTGTCAAAAGGTGAAAAGGCAATGTATTAATTTGTTTTATTATGGACTAGTAGAAAATATGATATAGAAATAATTTATATATATATTGTTTTAATAAGTTCTTAGAAAAATTTGTAATTTCATAAATCTGATGAAACTGTAATCAAAAGAATAAATGTATTATTCATATAAACTATCACGATAAGCTTTTCTAATATGTTAACCGTAATGAAATATTAAATTAATTGCTACTTACATTAAGCTAAAATGAATGCAAGGGCTGACCTTTATAAGCTTTACCACACCATTTTCGATTACGGCAACTAAAAAATCGGTTCGGTGAAATTGTTCATGTAAACCATTGAGTTAGCTAACGGATAAACATCTTAAATTTCAGCAAAAAATGTTAAACATTTAGTAGTATGATTTGCATGCATCAACTTACTAAATAACTATACTTTTTTCATACATTTGCATATCGCTGCCAGTTTTAATTTTGTTGTTAAAACACATTTTTCGAATCTCAGTATCATATTCTTTACTTTTTAGTATTGATTCCGTAGGAAATTGTGCACAATTCATGCACATTGGTAATTAATAGTCAATAAATGACAAAAGGATGGATAACAAATAAATTAGAGTAACAAAGTAATACTCAACAAGAACAAATAAATGTTCTTTCATAAGATATTTAAAACCAAAGATATATGCAAATGGACATGGTATACAATAGATTACGCAAAACAATCTAAAAAGTTAATTGTTTCCATTTTCTACAATATGTAGGAAGATGCATCAAAATAGGATTTAGTCAACAAAGACTTATTATTCTAACTTATATAACAATCACTCTTTAAAAAATTACATTTTTCCATTCAGAAATGAAATAAATAACTATGAGTTAAATTTTGTAAGAGTATAAAGGAAATATATAGTATTTGATAAAATTTCTTCAACCTCAGTTGCTTAATATATATATGTAAAAGAATTGCTTAATACTTAAGTTTATTAATTTAACAAATTTTTTGGCTCAATCAACATTTAAATAATGAACTTTGTAGTATTGAGATTATTATTACAATTATTGAAATTAAACTAGCATGTCGGATCTCAACCAGATCTACTTCTTCAAATACATTGAACTCGATTAAATAATCTAAGGCTAGTGTAGACTAACTTTGTAGAAAAACATAGCCATGAACTAGGATCCGATGTTGCTCAAAACCAAAACATTGTATGATTTCTCCATCAATGTCATATGAAATGAACTTTTTAGACTTAGCTTGTTCATAAAATCTGAAGTGAAATGCATCATACTTATTTTTATGCTTGGCAATCATATCATCATTTTTTAAGATCAGAATTTATTTTTATTCTTATTTGTCAATGTTGACTATAGCATTAAGTTAGTATTTTTTGGATTTGAATGGATCTAACTTTTCATCTATATGGTTGAGAACTGAAAGTCAAAGTCGTACTGTTTGTTTAGCAATATAGTCAAAGTCTTAGTTTTGTCTACTTGACTCAACACCTTTTGATTTTTTTGGTCACACACGAATAGGTCTCAATAAACATATATTTATGATTTTACATATTGTAAAATAACAAGAACAAATGAATAATAATCAGAAAATTAACAAGACAATTAAAAATAAAAATTACATAAATCTTGTAATTAAGAATCCCAAATGGGACCAAAAGCAGGAACACCAGAAGATTTACAAGCATTAACAACATCACGACTTCCTTCAGGGTTACTTGTAACAATCACAACTTGAGCTCCAAACTTCTTTGAAGCTTTTACACTCATTTCAGACACATTTGGTCGTCCTAAAACCGCGGTATCATGAACTATGATCCTCTCTTGATGTGGATAATCTTTGATCCTATTCACAATCTCTGATCCGAAATTTTCATCTAATCCTTTAGCTACCCATATCAAATACACTTCGGCTTTACTTTCTTGCATAAGAAATGATAAAAATACGCAAATTCCCGAACCGGTTGCTACAAGTAATACCTGTAAGAAACCAAAAAATATATATATATTTAGTTTAGTAATAATAGTTGACGAAATAATAATAATTCATGACATCAACCCAAATAAAACAATTACTTATAATATTTAGAAGAATTTTTTAAAAAAAATTATGATCAAACTTTCTTTCTAAAGTATTCTATTTTAATCGTGGGGTTTTAAAAAGATTTTATTAAAGAGTAGTAATGGTTGATACTATTTTAAACGCAAAAATATGAAAAGAAAATCGTTCAAAAAAAAAAAAATTCATAAGTTATTATAAATTTTGATGTTTACATTTACTCTTTTTTATATATAACACCTAATATGTATATTTCTATCATATAGTTATTAGTTATTTTGTTAGTTAACATTCTAGTTGCTATTAAATTAGAAAATGTTATGCTAATTTTTTTTTTTTTGGTCATATTAAAAATTAATACATGTAAAAAGTCCAACTAAAAGCCGATAAAAGCAGTTACTAGTTATAGATTCTAAGTTTTAGAGAAATTAATTTACCTTGTCGTACAAGTTAACGAGGTAGGGCAAACCAGCGAAATGAACCGTACGAACCCATAAATGTGTCGGTGGTTGTGACACTAATGACTTAGTAAAATCTCCAACCGCACCAGCTAACATCATGTGTGATGTCTTCCCATCGGAGATGATCCCAAAAGCATGCCATTCCGACAACGGCGAGGGACTAATCCGACCCAAAATCCCCGATTTCACACCTCCTTGGAACTTAATCAACGAAGCGTGACCTGAGAGAGACGATACATCAACCGGAACACGCCTCACGGTTAACCAAGGGAGGAGAATCGCGATTGTGATGGTTAAGGTGAACCAAAACTCTTGCGTTTTGATGAGTTTCGAGCCGAGGTTATCGGTGTAGGTTCTTGATATTGGATCATAGGAGATTGTTAGGATTATGAAGGCCCAAACTAGGCCTAAAGCGGACCAACCGGCGAATCTGTGGATACGTTCGAAGACGTTGTGATGTAGATGGCGAACGAGAGGGAAAGCGGCTAAGGAAGTGAGGAAGAGGAGGGAGAGAATTGTGGATGCGACCGCTATGATCGCTGTTGAAGTGTTGTCTCTATCTTTGAGAGTGAGGACTAATGCGTATACTAGCCAAGCGATTGAGGAGATACCACAACCGCTATGGATACCTCCGAGGCTTTGTAAGAGCGATGTGACCGTGATTTTGATGTTGAGAGGGACGAAGGAGTGGCCGAGGAGTTTAACGGTTAGGTAAAAGATGATTCTCAAGAAGGCTTCGCTTCTACAGAGAGTTAGGGCGAGAATGTTGGCGATTGAAAACAGAGCTGCTCTGTTTCTGGCGTAAGCGAAATATCCCGTTGATGCGAGAACGAGAGCTAGAACGTTTAGGAACAATGAAACGACGAAGAGACGTTTGTAAACCGTGAACAATCCTTGATCAAGAAGTATGATTGATAGTCTTGAAGGACGTTTCTTCGGAATCGATGGTTGTTGCGGTTTTTCGCTGTGTTTGCTTGCGGAAAAAGCAAGAATCGCTTTCTCTTCTTTCTCATGATGTTCTTCGTCTCCTTCTTTGATTCCACCTTCTTCTAAGTAGTAAAGTTCGTCTTTCTCATCATCTGTTTCTTCGGTATCCGACTCCAAATCGCAGAAATGGCTGCTAGGCCGGCTCATGGTACGATTAATCGATGAAGGGAAGACTTTGGAGGCGTTTCTCATGAAATCCCATGGAAGTCGGAATCTACTGCTACTCTCCTCGCGCTCAGCGTTTGCGTTGCGATTTTGTTCAACCGCGAAAGGGTTTACATGAGGTTGGATCTCAAAGGCCACTCCTCGACAGCTCGAGAATCTAACAGCTGAAGCGTTTTCCATTTTCGCTGGGTTAAGAGCTCGAAAAAAGGATGACTTAAGACACAAGGAAAGATTGAATTTTATTGAGCTATTGAGTATTTTTGGTGTTTAGGTCTTGTACTAGATTTATGAAGAGCATGCTTGTTTATATAATAGTTTGGTCAACATTGACTCGAACAAAAACTTTCGTTTTCCCGTCATAAATTTTTTTTTTTTTTAATACGTGAGAGACTTTATTATTTTGGTCTTGATTTGACCCTGACTTGGTGGCTCTGAATCTTTCAACTCACACACTGATTAGAAGCAAGAACTCTTTACTAAAATGTAACTAGGACCAACTAGATCAACTAGCTTTTTGAATAAAGTGATTATGAGATTTTACCAATTTTAGTACTTAAATCGATGGTGATTAGACTCTTCTCATATCATTCAAAGACTTTAAATGCGGAATAATTAAATAGAAAGTGCAGTTTAAAAAAAAAAAAGAATTGAAAGCGGTCATTCGGTAGATCAAATGTAATTTTTATAAAATAATAAAATTAAGTACGGTTTGTGATAAAATATGAATAATAATATAACAAAAATTTTACCTAAATCCGCATCCGAAATGGCTTTTCACAAGTCACAATTCATAGCCAAAGTATACACACAATATTAGTTACTTTTATAGTGAGTAGGATATATATATTTGATTATACTTCTGCATTATAAGCACATATTTTGTATAAGTCACTTTTTTTTTTTTTTTTTTTTTTTTTAATAACCGGGGGGATCCTAAAGGCTTTCTGGGCCCAAAGACTAATCCCACGAGGCCTTGCATCCGGTTACATGTTATTCCAATTTAATGGCACGGCTATGTGACCAATGCGAATCAAACCCAGGTGGCGGAGGTCCCAGCTAGGACTCCTTTACTACCTGAACCAACGCGGATTGGTTAAAGTCACTTTTTTACAACAATATATAATATGAAGACTTGAAATCAAGTGGTAACATAGTAATTAACAATACTATTATAAATCACTAGGTTATATGTTCTAGTTCTGTATCAGTACTCAATAACACACACAAAAATACATGTAATCAGATCAAAATTAAATATGACTAAAACCATAATATTTTTTCTTAGAAGTTGAGAAATTTACGCATGCATGTAGCAAATTTGTACTCTTACCGTCTTACGTAAGGATCTGTTATGACTTGATTAGATAGATAATATGTATTTTTGACTTGTTACGCAAAATAACTGTTTTGAATTTTTCAAAATTTTATATATATATTTAAGAAAGGTATTTTCAAGTGATGTATAATGAGGACAAAAATAGAGGATATGATAATACAGATAAACTTCATAATTTTGAATATTTCCATAAATAACTACCTTGTAGTAGATAAATAAATGTAAATATGTAAAATTTTGTTTTCTAGTGTGTCATTTATATCAAAACGAGTGAGACTTTTCAAACTTGACTTCGCATAATAAATAACTAAAGAATCAATCATAGAAGGCAAGTAGCATTGACATTTATTAGCCAAAATGTTTGATTTGTTTAAATAGTGTAATTATAAATCTTTGATTATTGCTTCAGTCGTGGGTCATTTGATCACATGAAATGATATGGTCATCTTTGATTACACTTTTGATCACATGAAATGATATGGTCATCTTTAATTAGATCTTTTTATTGGAAAAAAGTCTAATCATAAAAATTATGTTATATTCACAATCAAACCTGCATGCATGATATAATCACACTTTTGATCAACTAAGCAAAGCTAATAGTAACTATATTAGTTACTCGATAGATACTCATCATGAAACTTGATCAGATAATAAAAGAACAAATTATCTCTGATTTTAAATGAAAAGAAATATAAAACTATAAAAACGAATTTCATTAATTTTTTTTTACATGTTTACACATTAAACCATTGACATATAAACACAATATGTTATCATATTTAGTGAAAAAAATATATTTTATTCTCTAAAATTTAGTTACTGTCAAATTTGAACTAGATTATAAATCACCAGCTATATATTGGTAAATTACGATATATTACTACAATATCAACTTAGGTCCAATAATATGAAAAATGAAATCAACTTAATAATGATCTAGTGGTAACGGATTCAGCATGTTGAGCACCAAATTTCGAGTCCTTCCGCTTCAGTTTAATTATGATCGATCAATGTGAGATACAACAACAAAAAAACTCAACCGAAAAGATTTTTTTGTTTTATAAATTTTCACGGGTTTTATAGATTTTGGACGAAACCTAAAAAATTTCCCTATTTATATAAAATATAAAGAATTTTTTTTTTTTAAGTTTTAGAATTTAATATTCAATAGCTAGCTAAAATATTTATCCTCTTGATAATTATTAAGTCATTTGCTTGTATTTTTGGTAAGCTAAACAAGAAAAATGATGTTTTTGAAATATGAATATTTTGAAATAAATGTCTTCTGTATGGCTTGCTGAACCATTTTAAGTTATAAATGATGTTGAAAAATAAAATAGTATGGATTGTTACATTCAAAATATCAAACAAACATATAAAATATATATAATGTTTTTTTTTTTTTTTTGACAACAAAATACAACGTTATTAATTAAATTGGTTGAAACAAAAAGTCTTTTCCCAAACCACACACTTGACCCCCCTCAAAATAATACACACAAAAAAGAGTTCATCAAAAGTCCAAGTCTTCATTATCATCAATCTCATGATCCAATAACTTCCAAGACCCATCATCTTGTTGGACCATACCTTTGTTCTTAAGAACCCTCCAATTCCCTGGGACCATACACTCATCTTTTAAGCCATCCACTGATTTATTAACCAATCCGATGTCTCTTTTAACATCGAGCCTAAACATGTCAGCTTTGTTCGTCCCTTGAGTCCCCGCGACGCCGTGCAAGTAACCTTCAAGATTGTGATATGTGGAGAGGTTTCCCGGAGATTTCATGTATGGTGACTTTCTGTTATCAATCTGAAGCTCTTCTCCGACTTCCGAGTAACCTAATGGTGGATAGATTGGGATCACGTCCGGTAGATTCCTTATTCTTAACACTCGGAGATCTTCCAATCTATTTTTGATTGCATCACAAGCGAAGTCACGTTACACTATAAAGAATTGACATGTATACTATAATTATATATGTTATCATTATTAGGAACTTTATAACGTTAGTACTATATCAGGAGTATGTGTATATCTCATTAGACTTACCCGGAGAAGAGTTTCTTGAAGTCAGAACCCCCAACACGAGGACTAGCAAAGACAAAGGCTGTAACGGGACAAGACTTGTTAGGACGACTCTTTGGTCGGTTATAACCATTAGCCACTATGTCCGTGGCATTAAGCGTCGCAAGCGCAGCTCCAAGGCTATGCCCGCAAATAGTTATACTGATTTCTTCATCTTTATACTTCTCCAACAATCTCCCAATCTCCCGCAATACCTAAATTTTGGAAAATTAGAAATGAATTAATCAGGATTTATAGTCTGGCGGTTGCCATCTTATCTATGTCCAATATGATGTTGAATTGTTGATACATATAAAGGAATATATAAAAATACTTAAATCAATCAATTCATTATTAACTGGTTTAGAATTGAAATTTTATAGAACCGAACATCATAACTAAAATTTTTGATCTAGCTAAGAGATCCAAATCAAGTTTATAACCATCGATCATATAATGAAATTCGATTTGTGATTGATGAGACTTATAGCGATAATATATAAAACGACCATACTAATTACCGAACTTTAATCCAAAAAGAAAAGACTAACCAACTTAACTTTAATAGATTTTTAATATGAATCCCATGAAACTTAACATTTTCGAAAAACTGTTACAGAGAATTTCCCGCAAAATATCAAAAGGGTAAGATGGTCATTTAACAACTCATCTATGACATACCTGGTCACGAGCATTGGCCTTATTGAAAGGTGATCGTTCATCCTCAGACATATAGATTGAGTACCAACCTTGATGAACTTGAACTTTATCATTCTTCTCACCAAATATTTTTTTGGCATCAACTAAACCAAATTCGAAGTCATTGACCCATTCAAGTGGTTGCACCGAGCCTCTCCAAGCCACAACAATATCTCTTCGACCAAGAATCGCCGTGCCTTGGTCATCTGTGACCGCAACATAACCCATCCAATTCGATTCCTTTGTCCATCCCTCACGTGAAAATGGGAACAATATGAATGACTCAGGCACATGGACTTGTGATGTTGCGTATAGAAACTTGGTTACTTTGTACTTTGTGTACGGATTCGCTTTCTCTAAACCAACCTGTGGTTTTAGGACAAGAACAAAAGAGGTTTGGATTAGCTTAGGTTAGTTTCTTGAGTAGGAAGGAAAGACATTTTCCCTTTAATTGCTTGGAATAAATTTTGGTTTGATTAATTAGTGTGACATTGCGGAATAGTAAAGAATATGCCAAAGTATACTAAATATATATTTACATTACAACAAATAAAGCAGATTGTGTCAGTCTTTGTTTAACGTGAAATAGAATCATGATTTATCTCTCAAAACACAAATCCGTCATTTTATGAAATTTTCAATAGACTTTGTAGTTTGTACATTTCAAAATTTGGTATTCTATAATTTTTAGTACCAGAAATCAAGACTTCAAGAAAGTATATATATGATTTATAAAAAAGATGGATGTTTAATCCGGAAAAACCGATCTACCTTGAATCGAATTGAAATAGTCGATTCTAAAGTCAAACCATACCTCAATGTTCTAAATGCATCAGTTCACTATTTTATAATCAATAAATAATTTCTAATCCAAATTAAAGAGAAAAAAGGATCTAAAACATAATATTGTTAAAAAGTATGATTAGAATCCAAATCAAAACCAAAACTCTACAGACTATTTTTATTAAATTATGTTTTATTTTAGATATTTTTATCGAAAAACCACAAACCCAAACGGTAATCAGATTGAACACTATAGTAAAAAAAAAAAAACCTTTTGTCGAAGAAAATCAAGAAAAATAGTCTATGTTTCAATAAAAGATATAAAATAGACCAATCAGAACATTATATGTGTAATTCTTTTTTTCTATCATTCTCCGATGTTACCTTGGCAAAGAAGTCTTTCCTAGAGTAAATGCTAGCTCCGGCGAATTTAGACTCAGTATTGGTATTGAAAGTATCATAACCAGCTTGAGCCATCTCACCATAATGTATGATATATTGCCTAAGATCTTGATCCAAAGGTTGTAACATTCCTTTCCAATGGTTTTGACCGCTCAGATCTCTCCATCTTTTTGCGATTTCTCTAGATACAATCAATGCCTTCTCCTCTTCTTCTTTCTTCTTCTTCTTCTTCTTCATGATACTTGGAAAGCTAAAACATCTTGTAACTTTCTTGTCTTCTTCATCCATATATAGTAGTGTCTCAGATGTTTTATATTTCTTTTTGTTCTAGTTTAGGATATTCGAATTAATAAGCTCTTTGGTCGAAGAAGAAGAAGATGTATTAATGATGTTGAAAAATGAAAATGGTTGAGAATATATGGTTTGATGAATATAAAAAGATTAGGCGTGTTGTAGAGGAAGTATCGTTCTCGAGATTATATTATCAATTATTTGTAAACAACATATATTATAATAGTTTCTTAATTTATCCGAAAAGAAGTTCTTTTAACGTTTAAGGAAAGCAATTGGTGACCTTTTGCAATTGCATCTACTAACGAACGATTCTTTCTTCTTTTGTCTTTTTTTCCTTTATTGTTTCTTCTTGTTATGAGTTATGACTATTGGATTCGGTTTTGGTGTAACAATTACTCAAATTAAAATCTATATTTTATTGAGAGTTAATTAAACTAAAATTGAAACTGATTAATGTTTCTAATTGGGGTATTTATATAATTGTTAAAAACAGTTCGAGCACATCTACTATTATAAACGTTATATACAAAAATATCATAATAATAAATGTATAAATATTTTGTTTAGCTAATGGTCACCGGTCACCAATGCTTTATTGATGTTTCATAGACGAAAAATGGTCAATTTTTTATATTCTGGTTGGTTTTGATTTCGAGATAATTTGGAGAAAATTATTATGGGGACTAGTAATGTTCAAATGAATATTTCTCTGTTACATTCAAAACTAATTAAAGACTATTATTTCGGCGATATTTTGCCTAATGATCCATAATAGTATTTGCAATGGATTCCTTGAGATGGACTGAAGATGATTACATCAATAGATTGGCTAGCGCATTTGAAAATACGATATTTTCTGAAATCGTTTTAACAGATTATATAATCGATGTTGGAAAAATGTGTTTTAGACTATTGTTAGTGATATCGCGTGAAAGCAATAAGCATTATTAGTTTATTACTATGTAATTGTCAATTGCTTGTAAACATGGAACAAGCTATCTATCATATGATATGCTCACAAATTGGTCGATTCACCATTACCTTCTTTGAAGAAGATCATAATATCAAATAATCGTATAATTTATATAAAATCTTGAAACAATGGGGTGCACGAAATTTCTTGGAAATAATCTTCTCTTTTTTTCTTTTTTTGTGTGTGGTCAAACTAGACAAATAATGTAATTAATCTTATCTAAAACATAATAGTATAGTCGATGGAGAGCCATATCATAAGTATGCATGTTGTTAATTATCTTAATAGTTCACACATTGATAAAATACATGATTTCAAATCGCAACTATGAATTGTTTTTTGTTCTATGATTGTTTAATTAACCCCTACTCAAGGAAGCTTCATAACATGGAGGGCTACTAATTGAAACCGTCCATAAATTAAATCACGTACTATATTAGTAAATCTATAAAACATATCACTCAAAGTTGTTGGCAGATCAAAAATGAATCTGTGTTACATTAAAATAGATAAATTTATTTAATTTACATATTTTTCGATTTACATATGTAAGTACTGGACTGCAGACACTATTTTTTAAAAAATGTAATCGTAGCTCTAGTATATTTTTTTTTAAATAACAAAACCGCCGTGATTCAATAAAGATTATAATCTTATAAATATAAATTTTTTAAAAATACCAAAGATATGTTAAACAAATATACAAACGTAAACACCTCATCAAGAAACAAAATGCCATCAAAATTATCACTATTAGTTTTGAATATACAATAATAAATTGAAAAAATGGAATCTGAACATGTTATTGGATTTTCCTTTTAGTTTGTTAATAGTAAATTCATATTTTTACACAATTATTTAAGCTATTTTAAGAATTTTAAACTTATTAATATGGTTGATTTTGAATAAAAACTTAAGTTTGTTATATTTTAGGGTATTTCATTTATAATTATAAGTATGATTTTAATAAGAACTTATATATATATATATATATATATATATATAAGAAAATTCAAATAATAAAAAATATTGACAAGAGCAGGATACAAAAATAAGTGAAGGAAAAGCAATAATAATTATTAAAAACAAAAAATTGGTTACAAGCAATATAAGAAAGAAACATACACAGCAGAAAGTCATGACATGGCGGCATCACCCAAGCACTCAAATATACATACATATTTTCCAATTTAATTTGTGTAATGCCACTAATGACCATAATATTTCCAATATGATATAATTTTCTTATATCATATGGGCCGGATATATTCAGTTAAGGGCCACATAGCTTTATAACTTTGACTAAAATTTTTTATATTTGCATAGATATATTATACGTTTTATGTGATGATAGACCATATTTGATGATAAACCAATGCGTTTGATCTATCATCAAATAAAATGACACTTACGCGATTGATCAATCAGCAAGGGTCAAGTACGGAGCTTAACACAATCCTTTTATGTTCTGTTTTAAATAATTAAAAAACCAGTTTAATAAAGAAAGGTGATTACCATACTTTTCTTTAGAATCAGTCAACCATGAACGTAATCAAACAGCCGATTATATATCAAAACATGCTTATAATATATCACTCAATTGTATGTATTTTATGTTTCACCGCCACAATGTCTTGTAAAATATTTGTGTGCTCGCTTCACGATTAATTAACTAAATAATTCAAATGTTAAAAAAAAATACAAATGCAAATTCATACAAGTAGAAATTAAAGCAATGTATTGTGGGTTAGCAATTTTTAGAATGTACCACATGACTATTTTCCTACAAGAAATACAATGTGCATGTTGATCATTAAGTCATTACAAACATTAATCATGAATCACTAAATCAGTTTTATTTACAGCAATATGTAAAAGTCATTTTTCACTTCTATAAATATGTTATACATTAGTTATTGTAAAGGAAAAAAAAAGAACGACGAAAATATATTCGGAAATTGAAGAAATATATAATCAAATAAATTTTTAAGAAAATTAACAAACAAAACAAACAGAAATCATAATTGTTTGTTGTTTATAAAGCAGAAATTATAATTTTTCTGGAGATATATTTTGAGAGAAGAAAACAAGAGTGTAAAATGAATATGTATAAATTTATGCACATGTATTTACAAGCAAATAAAAGTCTTTCTTTTCGAAAAATACATCATCAAGACACCAACATCGAAATTACTAATTGTGTATTTTTTTATTAGTATTTTACTATTTTCAACCACTTCGAGTCTCTGAGCTTCTTTTTCAGCATGCTATTCTCCCCATGGGCATGATCGCATATGTCTATGTACTGCTACGGATCTTGACGACTCCCTTATAAATTGAATGAGCATCATACATTTGTGATTGAGTATATATTAAGAATTTAAGATGTACTATGTATAACAAGTTTTCATTATAGCAAAAAAATAAAATAATAAGATATATTAAGATACGTCCTACAAGATCATTGCAAAATAGTATACAATCATGGATTTCACAACTGTAAAAATCATCTTATTACTTATACAATAATACAATACGATAACAATAATTAAATAAAACTAGAATGAATAAAAAATCATATTTTACGCTTGACATTTATTATATATCAAAACTTGATGTCGAAACTAAACCTCTAAAGATATATAGATTTTTATAAGAATAGGCTTGAACCTTTTCAATCTTTCATCGATCCATAATCGTTTTCACATCTCTGTTTTTTTTACGTCTCTCACACAACAAACTTTATAAAACTTTACATAATAAATATGACCGTTATAATATAATGTGAGAAATTAATCAATTATGTGACATTGTACACCATAGCATATGATAACTAACTAATACATGATTGTAGTACTACAGATGCAGGAAAGCCAAGTAAGTGTACAGTAGTGCTAATAATTGCTATGAAAAATTAGAAGTATGAACAATTTGGTGAAAAATGGTCCTAGGTCAAATACATGCATGGCTTCACGAGCCCCATTTCATTTCATAATTATTGCTCCCACAAAATTCAACGGTCACTCACATTTTTTACACTTGTAGAGAGACATGAAATTGTTGTGTAATTACTAAATACACACACCGACCCTTTTTTTATTATGTTTTTAGGTATTGTTCATCAAGCAAATATAATTTCCTAATTACAAATCATCTCATCATCATTTCAATATTGAAATTTTTGTTCACTAGTACACAATTTAATCGGTACGTAGCCCAAAACACATCAATATATATATAACATAATCGTTGATTTAGATAAAAAAAAAATTGCAGAATTTATCTTTGGGATAACTTTTAAAAATTTGATTATATATTTGAGTATTTAATTTTAATTTTCACATTAATTATTAGATGGGTAGATAACTTCTTTTAGTTATCGAAATTGACATATAACTTCTTAATATATCATAGTCAATTTTGTTACATTGGCAAGTATATATCAACTGGTAAGTTTTTATTGTTGTAGGATATCAACCCATTTGAAAAAAAAGTTAGTTGAATTGCACAACGATTTATATTACGGTTAGTTATTATTATTATTTCTTGTTTCTTTTGAGATTTTGGGTATTAGATTAATAGGGTTGGTACATTAATGACTGATATGGTTAGAGAAATATAATTTTTTTTTTGGCTTAGAGATGAATAAACAAAAGCATGTGAGAAGAGAGAGACCTCCCTTTAACACCTCAAATGTCCCCAACACATATCCTATTCATAAATTTACACATACAACAAAGTTTCATGACCTAACCAACAAATTTAATAGAGCCCACTTTTGAAAACACAAAGAAGCAATTCTCAAAATAAGAACACTCCTCTTAATATACTCTAAATAGGAATACTTTACATTATATGTATATACAAGTCTGTATCACTACCTTCAAAACGAATTAATCTAGCCGTCTTTCTCTGGGTTTTTTTTTTGTCAATAACATACAATATGAGAGTTTGAAACTAGGAAATGATGCAAATCTTGCAAACACAAACTATTAAACATTTAAGCCAAACCGTTTTTATTATGCGAGGAGCGAATCACATTCTAATGTAGGTTTGGTTCGTATGGTCCAACCTCAACCCCAGTACTATGATATCAAAGCTAAAACACAAAAACATGGTACAAGGGATCATTTTCAGAAATTCAATTTGTGTGTATAAGACATAGTTAGGCTTGTGTACACATGTGTTAATGTGTATGATTTTGTGTATAGTTTGTATGTTACAGCAAGCTAGAAAAGACAAGATGTTGATTTTTTGTAAAAGGACCACCTTCAATATAATATTTTATTTATTTATTTAAATACATATATATAAAAATTATGTATACATGTTACATATATAATGTCACCCCCACAAAGTTTATGTGACATTCTTTTCAATTCCCCTGTCTTTCCCCTTCTTCGCCGCTGCTTACATTAATTTCTCCTTTCCCTATCAATGGTTAGTTAAGCTTTTCCCAATAAACTAAAATTATTAACTTATTAAATTGCTAAAATAAAATGAGATAAAATAAAAACCACTTCTATGTTTACACGTTTGTTTTTTTTTTTCTACATTTGGACATCAAGTTACTAAAAATTGATGAATTTCCATTTATGTAAAATATTCGAAATATGTCAAAATCTTGGAATTTAGTAGTTGTTTTTTTTTTTATGTTGTATAATAACATTGGTGTAGATTACTAAAAAAATAAAAATAAATTGAGTTAAAGAAAAAACTATACAAGTTCAGTCTTAAACATCTAAGTAGATTGATATGAGTTTGAGTTTCATTGATCAATATAATTAACAAATTGCATCGAAAGTTTTAGGAAGATTAAATGGAATTTCTTTCCTCTAGAGTTTATTCCAATAGTGTTTACAAAGTTTACGAATTTTTGTTTATCTAGACCCCAAAATTTGATACAACAATATTCTTTCCGATTCATTTAAATGAGGTTTTAGCAATTATTTTTGTTTCATTTTGAGTAATGTTATAACCATTTTTTATGCAAATTAATTGAGTTTTTGGTTTTGACTATTTGAATTCTACAAATTATTTTGTAATTGGTTGAATTGTTTTTTAATTGATGATAAAACATGTCTTGGTTTTAAAAAGATAGAAAATTAAATGATTTTTTTATTTGTGTTCAAATCCTTAAACATCAAATAAATCCTAAGGGAGATAATATTTTACAACTGCCAATAAGACATAGTGTAAAAGTAGTATCCCTTAATGTTAACTTAAAATCCAAAGTGGAAGAGTTAGTGTAAAACAATTGTGAAATACTCCATTTGTTTCGATTTATTTGATGTTTAAGGCTTTTAAACATGGATTAAAAAAATCATTTAATTTTCATTTTTTCAAAAGTAAAACATGTTTATCATCAATCTAAAAACAATTCAACAAATTACAAAATAATCTGCAGAATACAAACAGTCATAAACAAAAACTCAATTAATTTTGCATAGAAATTTGAAAACATCATTTAAAATGAGAGAAAAAAAAA
>OVAF01000028.1:107598-127455 GCA_900406245.1 Odontarrhena argentea
AAAAAAGAAATAACTTTATGGATTGGGCCAAACTATTTGAGCTTGTTGGGCCAGAACTCCAGCTCGTATTGTTTGTGTAATAATCAGCAAAAATGGCGGTCCCAAATTGAGCTGGGTCCAGAGATTTGTAGCTTAGGATCGGATTTGATAAGAGATACGTATTATTCAGTCTTGTAGTGATTAATTCGAGTCCTAGCTTAGTAAAATTTTCCTAACGACATCACTCTAACCCCCAAGCATCAAACGACGTCGGTTGGAGAGCTGGCTCGGTTAAAACCGGAATATATAGAGATTTGGAGAAGAGTTATAAGAAAAAAAAAACCTAAACCGAACAGAACAGATTTGTAAGGAAGAAACATATCAAGCACACTCGAGCCTTGGCAAAAAGGTGATTACTGGAAGGTTTTGATTGCTTTGTATGTTATTTTTGTGAAGGGTTTTATAGATGTCTCGTCTAGGGTTCGTCTTCGTCGCTGATTCTGATTCTTTACACGTTTTGTGTAAATCTTTAGTCTTTCAATTGAACTTCTTGGGTGTGTACTTTGAATCGTTAGTGATTGATGTATTAGAGGAAATCAATTGTTGTTGGAAAGGTGAGACCTTTAGTTTAGGGATTTGAACAATTCTGAGACTATTATTGCTCTCTATGATTTTGCAATTTTGGACTTATGGGTTGCTTCAAAAACGAAACGAATTCGAAGATTTTAGTCTCAGAATTGTGAATGGAGATCTCTTTATTGACCTTTATGTTGAAATTAGACGATTTGGATATTATGGGATTGAAACTGTTTTGTGAGTTTGAGATTTCTCGGTTTTCTATGACTTGAAGGTTAGAAGAGAAGCTATGACTGAATTGGTAATGGAGGTGGAGACTAATTCTACTTTAGAGGAGTCACTCCCGAAGCCTCAAGCCATGTACCGATGTAAGAAGTGCAGAAGGATAGTAGCTATCGAGGAAAACATAGTCCCGCATGAACCGGGGAAAGGCGAACAATGCTTTGCTTGGAAAAAGCGAAGCGGAAACTCTCAACAAGTGCAATGCTCTTCCATCTTTGTGGAGCCTATGAAATGGATGCAAACAAGTAATAATCTTTCGTAAAAGTCTCCTTTTGCTCTGTATTTCGATAAGAGTCTTTGTAGTTCTTTCTAATGATCGCTTGGTATTTGCAGTTCACGATGGAACTGTTGAGGAGAAGCTTCTTTGTTTGGGATGTAACGCGCGGTTAGGTTATTTCAACTGGGCTGGGATGCAATGTAGCTGCGGCGCGTGGGTCAATCCGGCTTTCCAGCTTCATAAAAGCCGATTAGATGAGTGTAAATCCGAGCCAACCCCGAGCCCGATTCCAGGAACGGGATGAAAGGGGAAGATGTAAAACTCTTGGATAACTAATGATTGATAATAAAATGTTAAATTCAGCCTACAAAGTTTATCAGTTCAATATTAAAGTATTGTCTAAATTCAAACATAGACAACATATAGTAATAGTTAATGTGTTGTTTTAGGTTCTCCTAATTTTAGGAGAAAGAACAATTTGAAATAGAGGCTATGATTAAAAGAGTTAACAAATAAACGATTTTTAGAAAAAATTAGCTAAAAATAAGAAATGGTTTTTAGTTTTATAAAAACAAACTTTGTGGCTCGTATGATTTAGTTGTCCTCTTCTTTAATACTCGAACAAAGAAGAAGTTTATAAAGAGAAGAGGTATCAAAAAGAAAAAGAAACAAGAATCTTAACAGTTTCAAACAAATGGAGACCAAAACCATCTTCTTCTTCTTTGTCTCTGCCGTGTGCTTGTCTTCTCTAGCCGGTGTGGTGGTCGCTGACATCGATGACCTTGATCAATTCACCATTCAGGGTTCAGTCTATTGTGACACATGCCGTGTCCAATTCGTTACCCGTCTCAGTAAATTCCTTGAAGGTAACAATTTCTTGAATACCGCTTAGGACAATAACCATTATTAGACTCATTGGTAATGTTCTAATCTCTACATTGTTTTGTTTGTCTTTTGATCAATGAAGGAGCGAAAGTGAAGCTAGAGTGCAGGAGCAGAACAAATGGAACCGTAACATTGACAAAAGAAGCTATCACAGACAAAACAGGAAGCTACAACATGGTTGTAACCGGAGACCACGAGGAAGAAGTCTGTGAGCTCGTTCTCCTCGAATCTCCAGACGCTGGTTGCAGCGAAGTTAGCCAAGAGGCTTACCTACGTAATGCCGCTAAGGTTAGCCTAACCGCGAATGATGGAATCGTCTCAAAAGAGACCCGTATTGTGAACCCTCTCGGTTTCATGGTTAAGACTCCCTTAGCTGAATGTCCTGCTGCTTTCAAGGAGCTCGGAATCGTCCCTGATGTTACCTTCTAAGTTGGATGATTCACAAAATCATTCCCTGTTTGTTTTTTATATATACCATACCAAGAAAAAGTGTAATTTAAAATACGAAACAATGCGGTACTTAATATAAATTATTTATCTTTTTTTTCCGAGGATCAGATTAATAGTGTTTTTGTATAACATGAGATAAGAAAATTTGAACCTACAGAGAGGAATGTAAAATTTGAACCTACAGAGAGGAATGTACACATTACATTTTATGTTCATTGAGAGACTGTCACTGATTTTATCTTTCACCATCGTCATCATCTGTAGATGCGAGCCTGATAAACGACTTTTGTCTTGTTAGTTGGTCTTACGAAGCTAATGATATGTTACTAACGCAAATGATGAAAAGAAAATACATACCCGGAGGACTGATTTTGCGTGTTCTGCAGAAGAGTGTTTGCTTCATTACTTGAACCGGCTTTTGGATTAGGTGGCCAAGCACGGATGATCTCTAAAACTGATGGTTTATATTCTGGATCTTGTTCTTGCTCTCGTTCTGTTCTTGAAGAAGTGGACTGGTGATAATCTACAGTATCGAAACATGGAAGATCAAGAAATGAACCAGAGAAAGAACCAATCTCGCCATGTCGATTTCTCTCTGCAACTTCTTGCTGTGAGCTTGATGCAGATTTTCTCGGACTTTCATCAGATTCCCAGAGCTCAGAATCTGACAAGCAATTGTCTGAAACGCAAGGAGATGACTGACAAAAGATATCGCTGTCTTCGTCATCGGAGTTGCTAGTCTCTGGAACCAACTGAAATGAAGGGAATTCACCATTGTCCTGAGAATGGCTGGGGATTCTCAAATTCAATTTGGAAACTGAAGACCGATCTTTAGTGTTGAATGATATCTTCATATGTTCAGCTGGTGGCGATGCAGTAGGTGAACCAAAGAGAGATGACTGATAATCCAATTGCTCCTCAAAGCTCGAGCCACCAAGAGTCCGTTGAGTCTTATCTTCGATAGCTGCTACTTGAGTATCATTGCTAGTACTAGGTATGGCTTCAAATTTGCAAGTTGAAGAAGAGTTTCCGCGAAAGCCAGCCATGAGTAATTTATGACTTAATCCAAAGACTTTGAATGATGTTGGAGTACTAGGCAAATGAGAGTGAGATCCATTAGAATGACTCACCATCTTGCTGTGTTGTTGAGAGGTGGGATCTGAAACAACTAATGAAAGTGCGCTCTTCTCAGTACTATCCTCAACTAATCTGTCCGGTGATTCCTGCTTCCTTGTAGCAAGAGCACTAGCTTCATCTATCTGGTTTTGTGTGTGTTCGCTTACAGAATTAGGCGCAGCGAAAACTGGAGGTTTCAACGGTGCAAGTCCAAAGAGACCACCATTGCTCCATATACTTACTGGTTCAACATTTGTACCATTTGATTGAGAATCCCGAGTATCTGGAGAAACCGTGACAGTACCACTCAATGGACCACTCTTTTTATCCGTAGAAACATCAGATGCAGTATCCAAAGATGGTGGGGCAATGGGCATCTCTGGTTCGGTCGATAATGGATATGTGGGATCCGGAACTTCTGGTGAGAACTTTTCAGCAAATATAGCTTCTGCAAAAGATAAAAATGCAGCATCGTCCAAAAATACTTGTTGGTCGGGTATACCTTCCGCCAAACTATGATATGCAGCAGCAGGTTCTTTTGGCGGAATATTGTCATCGGGAACAGGTTCAGCCAAGGACAGTTCCGTGACAACAGGTTCTTCAGCGAAAGTTTTGTCGTGTGACCCAGCTTCTCGTGTGGAACCAGGAGCTTCTGCGTCTGAGATCTTTTCATCAAAAACATTTTCGACTAAGGACTGATCAGTGGCGACAAGTTCTTCAGGGAACGTTTTGTTGTATGCACCATTTTCTGTAGTGGAACGAGGAGATTCTGAGCCTGGGATTTCTTCATCAGAAAGAACTTCAGCCAAGGACAGATCCGTGGCAACAGGTTCTTCAGGTAAGATTTTGTTGTGTGGAACAGTTTCAATTGTGGAACCAAAAGTTTCCAAGCGTGGGATCTTTTCATTGATAACAACTTCTGCAGAAGCTGAACATGTGGCATGAGGTTCTTCTACAGAGATTTCCTCATCAGGTTCTTCTACAGAGATCTCTTCATCATGTGCTTCCACAGAAATATATTCATCACGTTCTTCTACAGAGATCTCTTCATCAGGTACAGCTTCTGCTGTAGACTGATATGTGACACCAGATTCTTCTTGAAATATCCTTTCCTCTTGAAATATTCTTTCCTCGGGAATAGCAACATCCAAAAATGGATTTGTGCCAACAAGTTCTTCATTTGAAATTCTCTCATACATAACAGATTCTTCCAAGGATGGGTATGTGGAACCAAGACCTTCCAGTAGCGAGATATTTTCATCATCAACAGCTTCAGAAAAATATGGATTTGCAGCACCATAAGGTTGTTCTATCAAGATCTTTTCTTCTGGCAATTCTTCCAAAGGTTCTTCTGGCAAAGAATTTCCGATAGGTGTAGCCTCTGTCAAAGACAAACATATGGTGACAGGTTCTTCTGGTAAAACCGTTTCTTCAGGAACAGCTTCTGTCAAACACGGATCTATGCCAACAAACTCTTCAAGTGAGATTTGCTCTTGCGGGATAGCTTCTTCCACAGACAAATCTGTGGAAGCGAGATTTTCTGGTGAGACCTTTTCAACATCAACAGCTTTGGCACAAGATAGATCTGTACCATCATCAGATTTTTCTTGCGAGAGCTTCTCATTAAGCAAAGTTTCCAAAGAAGCTGAGGATTCTAATGGTTCTTCTCGCAAGACATTTTCGATAGGCACCACTTTTGTTAAAGACATACTTGTGGTGACTGAATCTTCGCGTAAACCCCTCTCATCAGGACCAGCTTCCACCAGACATGGATTTACGCCAACATATTCTTCAGGCAAGATTTTCTCTTGTGTAACACCTTCCTGGGAAAAATGTGTGGAATCAATAACTTCTGCAGATACTTCATCATTAACCGCTCCAGAAAAAGATGGATGTGTATCAGCTTCTTCATGTGAAATCCGTTCTTCTGGAAATTTTTCCAGAGAAGGATAAGTTTCGAAATGTTCTTCTGGTAGGACCTTTTCAATGGCCAAGGCTTTTGTCAAAGACAGACACGTGGGCACAGGTTCTTCTCGCAAGCACCTTTCATCAGGAACAGTTTCTTCTAAACACGGATCTATACCAACAACTTCGTCAAGTGAGATTGGCTCTCGTGGAACAGCTTCTGCCACATAGTATGAAGAATCAAGAACTTTTGATGATATTATATTATCACTAACAGCTTGATAGAAAAATGGATGAGTTGCAATATCACCTTTTTCATCCGAAATGTTTTCTTCAGGCAATTCTGCCAAAGAAGAAAACGCTTCCAAAGGTCCTTCTGGCAAGACCTTTTCTAGAGCCCCAACTCTTTCCAAAGGCATACATGTGGTGACAGGTTCTTCTGGCAAGAACATTTCACTGGGAACAGCTTCTGCCAAACATTGATCAACGCCAGCAACTTCTTCAAGCGACATTTGCTCCTCCGGAACAGCTTCTGCGGCAGAAATTTTTGTGGAATCAAGAACTTCTGCTGATATAATTTCTTCTGGAGCAGCTTTGACACAAGACTGAGGCGCGGCATCATCAGATTTTTCTTGCAAGTTATTTTCTTTAGGCAACTCTGCCGAAGAATTATACGTACCCAAAGGCTTTTCTGGAAATACATTTTCATTAGGCATGGCTCTTGTCGAAGACAGACATATGGAGGCAGGTTCTTGTGTCAGTAACCTTCCATCAGGAACAGCTTCCACCAAATATGGATATACGCCAACACATTCTTTGAGAGAGACTCGCTCTTGTGAATCAGCTTCTGAAACGTCTGGTGAAAATTTCTCGTCTTGAACAGCTTTGAAAAATGATGGCAGAGCCACATCAGGTTCTTCTGCGGAATTCATCATATTGTCAGGCGCAGCTTTTGCCAAAGACGGAATTTCAGGAAGAGGTTTTGAGGGTAACACATAGTTAACTTCTGCTACAGATTCTTCTGGGAAGATCTTCTTTTGCGGAACAGCTTCGGTAGAAAACGAATAATTAGCCAAATGTCCTTCTGGCAAGATCTTAGCATCTTCCACAGACGGGCATGGGAAAATAGGTTCTTCAGATGAAGTCTTTTTATCGGCACAGTCTCCTGCCAACAAGGGATGTGTGGCAACAGGCTCCTCTGGTAAAATTATCTTATCTGGAACGGTTTCTTCAGCCAGTAACAAAGGGGACATGGCACCAAATTCCTTTGGCTTTTGAAAAGTATCATCCTGAGACAAAGCTTTCCCATGTACTGGATCTGATAGGAAACAGGAAACATTTGCATCTTCTCGAAAGTGGGAACCAGAACAGGACTGATTGAGGGAGTCAACATTGCATGGATCTTCTGCCAAGATCTTCTCTTGCTGAACAACTTCTGTGAAAAACGAATATTTGGTGAAATGTCCTTCTGGCAAGATTTGTCCAGTAGGCATAGCATCTTCCAGAGACGGGCATGGGGAAATATGTTCTTCAAAGGAGATCTTTTCATTGGCATTGTCTCCTGCCAACGAGGGATGTGCAGCAACAGACTCTTCTCGTAAAAT
The DNA here is from genome assembly GCA_900406245.1 of Odontarrhena argentea. Lineage (NCBI taxonomy): Eukaryota > Viridiplantae > Streptophyta > Magnoliopsida > Brassicales > Brassicaceae > Odontarrhena > Odontarrhena argentea. The sequence continues at coordinate 114,613 of OVAF01000028.1, forward strand.
TGTTTTAGCTGGAACGGTTTCTTCAGCCAGTAATAAAGGGGACATGGCAACAACTTCCTTTGGCTTTTGAAAAGCGTCATCACGAGACATAGCCTTCCTACTTACTGGATCTGATAGGACACAGGTAACATTTGCATCTTCTCGAAAGTGAGAACCAGAACAGGACTCATTGAGGGAGTCAACATGGCATGGATCTTCTGCAAAGATCTTCTCTTGCTGAACAACTTCTGTGAAAAATGAATATTTAGTGAAATGTCCTTCTGGCAAGTTTTTTTCAGTAGGCATAGCATCTTCCAGAGACGGGCATGGGGAAATAGGTTCTTCAAAGGAGATCTTTTCATCGGCACAGTCTCCTGCCAACAAGGGATGTGCAGCAACAGACTCTTCTCGCATAATTGTTTTATCTGGAACAGTTTCTTCAGCCAGTAACGAAGGGGATATGGCAACAACTTCCTTTAGCTTTGGATCTGATAGGAAACAGGAAACATTTGCATCTTCCCGAAAGTGGGAACCAGAACAAGACTCATCCAGGGAATCATCATAGCATGAATCTTCTGCCATTGTTTCATATTGTATATCTTCTGATCCATCATTGTTGTCACTGTTAGCATCTTCTGAACAATAAGTGCTAATATCCCCAAAATAATGCTCCAGAATTGGTTTGGGTACTCCATCATGCTCACTCTCAGATTCTGATTCAATTGTATTACGTGCATCCACAAACTCATCTGATTCACTCCCTTGTTCACTCTTTACTCCTTCGTTCTCAGTCCCTAGTGTTTCATCAATAATGTTGGCCTGGATCTTACTTTGTTTTTCTTCCACAATACCTACCTCATCAAACAAAATATACGATCTATCATAATCCCTTTGATCTTGCCTTATCATGTCTGGAGTTCCTGGGCCAAATTTCAACTCATGTGTCTCTGATGCTTCTTCATCTTTGCTAATCTTCTCAAATCTCGATTCAAGTGCTGCTCTCTTCTCATCATAAACAGTAGAAGCATAAGGCACATGTAGGTCTTCTGAGGAGTCATATAGGATATTATCATCTACAACTTCAACGCAGCTTTCAGGAACAGCTGAACCTGTTTTATCACCAGGTTGTAGGGAACCAGTCAGAAATCCCTCTAATAGGTTCACTTCAGGCTTATCCACAGGACTTTGATTGATGACATACTCGATATAACCTGAACCAGTTATAGAATCACGAGGTTTTGAAGAGTCTCTGAAATCTGATTGTATTTGTGCTTCGGTATGTTCTTGTAGATGAGACTGATCTACAATATCAGATAGCTCCTGCAAGTTAGAGCTACGTGGCATGTCAACTGTGGACGCACTACCAGAAGCGGTCTGCTTGTCATCAGTAAGAGAACTGACATGAGTCCTGTACAATATGACAGGTCAACAAATAATGCTAAGATCAATTACCCTGCAAATATAGAACATGAATGGACGATAATTACTACGTCCATGTTTTAAATTACCCACCCATTAGTTTCCTCAGATGTAGACACAGCATGTGATCGACAAATGTTCCTTTCTGGTAACCTCCTTTTCTGGTAATTTAATCAAAGCACAAATCAGATATAAATGGAGCATAAGGCAGTAAGTAGCAAAAGATAAACAACCCTATAGCTCTTGAGACTAACAAATCCTAAATATTCCTCATGTCACAAGGTTCTTCAACAATTGTAAAAAGTTAAAAACCAGTTCATCAACAGAAAAGAATATCTAGACTGGTTCAGCCAGTATAACCTACACCCAATTCCAAACAAGACAATTACAAACCTTTCTTTTGCGGTGAGCCTTATCTTTTTGAACTTTGACATCATCTGCTTTACTGGGATTGCTTAAATTCTTTCTAAAGAATGTTGGATCTGAATATTTTCTCAGACACGATCCAGGACCATTTAAATCAAATCTGCAAGGTGTGAAAAAATCAGCCACTTCAAAATAATGGTCCAGTCCAGTGCATTAATTTCGATTTACATTAGAATGAAACTAAAAAGCATGTCCCTAACCTGTCAAGCCGGTGCAAAGGTGGAGGATCTCTGCATTGTTCATATGATTCCATAACACACAGTGGCAAATCACTTTGAACAAAATGACCATGTCCATTTCGAACACGAGGATGCCATTCACAGCCTNCAAAGAAAAAAAAAAAAAAAAAAAAAAAAAAACTAAGAACACTATTTTGTACAAAAAAGATTACAAAACTTATGTCACACAAAGAGTGGAGGGTATGTGCTCATATAAGCTTCTATCGCTCTACACAAGTGAGGAGCAGGATATGCAAGATCACGAGTGGTACAGGGAAAAATGCTTAAGGATATTAATGAAAATTTAGACCATAAGGTATACAGATGAGTGTAAACTCATACCTGATGTGTATGCAAAATGTATGTGGCTTGTCTGTGACAGCACAGCCTTTTCAAGAGGTGAGAGTGCTGACTCTATCCGTTTAACCCGGCTTGTCAATTTCTGACATCTCGATGCTGTAACACTCACTTCTTCTTGTATGCCATTAAATACTTCTGCCGAAAATCTACATGTAAGAAATGCCACCTGGTTAAAGAATTCTCAATCAGTTTACATACGATTTGACCAATTCTATGTTTGGTTCCATGTGTGAAAGACACAAATGAATAAAAATAAAACGCTTTTTAACAATGAGAAGTTGTCCTTTTTTTGCAAATTCCTTGCCAACAATAACATCTTTATTCCTTGTTCCCATTAAAAACTTAGAGTTTTTTCTATTATCAGAAAATTAGATGTCCACATAACAAGAGAAATGTTTACTTCATTTCAACTCCTACTGTTAATATACATGTTGTAACTCAATTTAACCATGTCGACATACTCTGTGCATCCCACCAAAACTTAATCTCTTCGGGAGAAAATCCAAGCACTCACTTCATCAGATAAGCAAATGAAATTTCACAGCGAGGCTTGAACCAATAGCATTAACTAACCCTCACACCTACACCAAATCAACTTTGCCAAAGCTAGATATCATACTATCAGGTTTAACTAGTTGACATATTCTATGCATCTCCCCAAAACTCAATCTTTTCGGGAGAAAGTCCAAGCACTTAATCATCAAATATTAAATAAAGCAAACAAAAAATATACTGTAAGAAGCCTGAGTATGGAGATACTTCCACCAAATTAACTTAGCCAAAGCTAGAAAAAAATCAAATAATTACTCTCTGCAAACTTAGCTTCACTCCAAATTACTGCAAACAAACAAAAAGCCCTCAAGTCCAGACAAAATCAAACACAAAACGTTACTAAAAACCCTTATCACTCAATAAATGAGCTAATAATCATCCAAATCACTAGAAAACCACCTACAAAAAATAGCAACAAAAATCCAATCTCGTCACCAACAAATTCGATGTCCACATAAACCAGAGACATTGTTGCTTCATTTTAGCTCCTACTGTCAAATCACACATGCCCTAAACTCAAGCTTAACCATGTTGACATACTCTACCCATCCCTTCAAAACTCAGTTTCTTCAGACTTCAGTACATCACATATTCGGTAGAGAAACCGAAAATTTAACACTAAGAAGCTAGAATAAGAGATCCTTCCAACTAACTTCCACCAAAATCACCTTTACCAAAATACAATCAAATAGTAACTCTCTCCAAACCAAAATTTACTCCAATTTATTTGCAAACAAACAAACAAAAACCCTAAGTCCTGACAAAAATCAAACACAGAATCTCACTGAAAACCTCAATCACTCAATTCATAAGCTAAACAATCATCCAAATCTCCGAATTCAAATCTCAAAATCGAGAAAACTTACTCGGCGAGATCGCCTAACTGACGAAGAATCCCAACGAGTCCAGCAACTTCAACAGCACCGAGAATCGCTTTCGGTTCTTCATTTTCGACGGCGGCGCTCCGGTTAAGCTCCGGCTTACCTAAACTAAGCTCGTTTCGTATCTTGAACCTCACCAACGGCATTATCACTCTCTTTCCTCTCTCGTTCTGAGGAAGACAACTCTGTGACCATTTATTTAATTTAATGATTTTGACTCTTCTTCATTATTTAATTTTGAAACCTAATTTTTATTAAATTAAAGTTTTTCTGGTGATGAATATAATTAGCCAAAGCTAAAGTTTAGATTCTTATGTTCATGTATGTGTAAGGTTTGATTCAGCTTTTCCAGATAATCTTCATTTTTTTTAGTTGTTAAACACCTTTTTGTCCTACTTTTTGTTTTACTCGATATGGGCCTAAGATAACCAGATTGTGGGCCTTAATTGGGTTTTCAGTTTGGAGAATGATTTACTTACTTTAAAGTTTATTGGATTTTGGGCTTAGCTGATCACTTACTTTATACACAATTAAAATGAAAAATTTGAAGCAAATCTGATTTTACAATAAGCATTATTCAATTATGAATAGACTCACTAGTTACAGAAGATTATATAAATCGTCAAATACGGACATATATTTTTATTCTACTAAACTAAATTGTGATAGTATTATGGTTGATAATCAGATCAAGATTTGGATACAAACAAATAAAACTGAATGCAATACCATTTGATAATAAGTTAGTAAGTTACGCGGATCCAAATGATTACATTTGATATAAATATTTCGCATGTATTGGATATTGTCATTTTCTGGGTTTTGCAACTATTTTCAATATCAAGAAACCATAATTCTTCTAATGTAAACTATAAATTTACATGTTTTTTTTTTAATGAAAAGTGAAATCAGGCCAAAAAAACTTTAAAAGTATCATTATGTTTTTAAATTATAATTGTTATCATGATAACTATTCATTAATGTTAACTAAGTGCAACCAAATAAACTCCCACGGTGAAATAAATTTGCAAACAAAATTAGACTAGAATTCAATCTTTTTCATGAGATGAAAAGATAGTGCATTAAAACCTGACCAATGAAATGATTTTTCTTTCTTATGATAGTTCTCCTTTTTCATGGTCTGATGTCTCAAAAGAGCCTTCGAACCGACTTAGTAGTAATATCAAGTTCATCTTTGCTTCAATGTAATGGAAAGTCACTTGGTTTTTAATTAGTTGTTTCATAAACCAACTTTTTCAAGACAAAGCATTATCGATCTTAGTAATAATATCAGTATTAATTCCCCTACTAACGTTACTATTTTCTAAATCTTATGCCCCAACAATATCTTTAAACTTTCTATAGTACATGTTGAAATGTACCCGACGATTTCTAAGTTTGAGAACGCTACAGTTGGCAGTATTTCAATCTTCAATTTTTATCATTAAGCACCATTTGTCCTAATTGATATTATTTTTTTAGATGAGCATGTATAGGTTTTGGTTGGGTTTTTAATTTTTAGAAGTGATAACTCTTAACAAAATTATTGGATTTTAGCCTAAATTCACCACTCACTCTATCTCCACAAACAATGAAAATGAAAATTTGTTCACAAAGTGATTATACAAATCATGTATTACTTATGGTAACAAAATTGTGAATATATACCCTTTTCAAAAACAGTTAAAATATGTGAATATAATAAGTAATAACTAGTGAATTATTACTCACTAATTCATGCTCCGCCGGGTGTAAATATACACTAGTATGGTGTCAGTAAAAAATTATGTCTAAATGTTTTTTGATTAAAAATATGAATTACGAAGAAAGAGATAAAATTTAAAACTAATTCGATATAACTTTTTATTATTTGCTACTGGAAAATTTTTAAATGAAGACAGTACATCAAAATTAGATTCAAATTTTACTAAGTTATTTTCACAGATGTTGTGAGATTTTTAAAAATAATTTCTTGATATATTAATTAGTCCTTATTATTAGAAACAATAAATTATCAATTCCTTTTCAAGTGGAGTGGCATATTCACCTTAATGGATTTTTCTTTTTTCTTTACCTAAAACAAAATTAAAGGTTCCATTAACTTAAAGATGAGTAGTTAGTCACGACTTAATTACAGTATCATCCAGCGGCGAATCTAGGTTATGATGAGAGTGGGCAACTGCCCACCATGAATTTGATTTAAAATTGTTTTGTGGTAAGGTACATGTGATGACATGTAGCTTATTTGGTAAGTCCTTGACGTTTTGATCTCTAGTTCACAGGTTCGAAACTTGATGCCCACCCATTTGAATTTTTTTAATTTAAATGTTGCCCCCCATGGAATTAAAGCCTGGCTTTGCCACTGGTATCATCTTAAAAGCAAAAAATTCTTTCTCAAGACATTGAACTTGTAATATTCTTAATAGGGACAAAAATATACAATTACAACAAATAATTATACCCTAAACATATGATCCCAGGTGAAAAAAACATATGGACCCAAGTCCCACGTGAATATTTTTTTTATCTTTTGTCTTTTAATTTTTGGTATCGAGTGGATTTCTATTGATGTTTTCAGACAAAAGTATATCGAAAGATATATTGTCCCACACAAGATCTTCTCTTACAAAATCTTGTCCCGAAATGCTTTTTAAAAAATTAGGGTTTTTCGCTCGTCGGATTCTTATTCTCCGATCACCGGAATCTAGATTTAACCGGCTGCCATATTTTTATTCCCGACAAAGGGTACTAAATATTAGTTTGTGTATCAAATTATATGCTCGTCTTTAATTATTATGTCTTCTCTTTTATTTCATTATTTTTTCATGCTTTTTAGGTATTTCTGTTTCCAAAATTATTCCATGCACTTGTACTTCTTGTCCATGAACATTGCACAACCCATAGTTTTATAAATGGAGTAACAATTAGTCAAGCGGAGTAAACTAAGTGAATTAAACCAAGTAAACAAATAAAGTGTGGATTAAGCACAGGGGAGTTTAACCATATTTAGTGACCGAAGCGGAACCAAAACATGTATTCGTTTATGTTAATTTCAACTCATAAATCATAGTAAATAGTCTGTATATAAAAAAGGTGTCAACTACCAAAGTTTTTTTCTAAATATGACTCTATATTTGAGTACAGATTTCGTAAAAACTCTCTAATAATCTTGAATAAACTTATAAAGTTGATGTCTAAAAAAACAAATTAGATTTTGGGCTTTAAACGATTGGTTATCCTGCCTACTCCGAAGTTGATATTTATTTAAGCATATTGAGCCAACATACCAAGTCAAAATTTATGTAAATAGCAATACCATTTGCTCGCCTTTAGTTAAACCGCTTTTTACCCACTAAAATTTGATAATTAGTGAAATCGGTCTGATTCGTTTTATCCACTCAAAAACCACATTTTTTTTTATCATGTTTCATTGATATAGAGCAATTTTCTTTTGCTGTCAACACGTATTGATTGATTTCTTTATATCAGTTTTGTTAGAATATTACAAAACTTCACTTCATAAACATGCAATAGTGACAATTGAATTCTACCTTAATAATTTTAAAGTAATATTAAAAGAAAACACGAGGATTATTTAAATTTGTCTTTTATTACACTCATAGCTAAGATAATGGAACCCAATATTGTATATTGCGTTGTCCACTTTCATAGACATTTTATGCTTAAACAATACTCATTAATCGATGTTTAATGTATAGTATATATATGATTATGAAGTCACTATTTGCGTCATATTGGTTTCATATTTTCCTCAGGTAACTTTTATATCACGTAGATGAAAAGCACTTTCCTATAAATCATCACAACTTGTAATTTTTTTCGAAATTAATAAAAAGAAAACAAAAACTTAGTAGGGTTTGATACTCACTAATATTTTTGTTATTGGCTATGGCTTAGCTAGGATGATGACGGTCATAATCATTCATCAACGTTATTATTATTGTACATATATATATCTTATGCATAAAGTTATAGATATAATAGGGTACATAATTCAACAATAGCCACTAAACTAAGCAACTTGGAGAAATTTTATTAATAAAACCCATTATTAAAACTTATAATGATTGATTTGGGTTGCTAGTCGTACAATGGATAGCTTAAATTAATATTTTCTTTAAGAATTAAAAAAAGAAGAGTATATCATATAACAGTGCGTAAATAGCCACATCAGTGACCAAAAAAAGATAATTAAAATATGACAATTTAAAAATTAAAGGAACGAGAGCACCTTCTCACGGGTCCCATCCATTGAAATATATTCCTCTCTTTTTTGTAAAATATAATAATTATTTGTACTATTTTATTTATATAAAAAAATTTCAAAGTCGATATCTGAATTGTTTTGTGTACGTTGATAAACTTTTTTTTGTTCGTAAGATGATGACAAAAAAAGTCATAGAAAGTAACGTGTGAACATAGCATTAAACAAAATACAGAGAAAACGTAACATATAATATGGAATCAAATATATGAGAAAGGGATAAAATCTCATTTAACAGATCTTCTGTAACTGTCAAACTATACAGATTGGTCATTCGGATTTAGAAATATTTGTTGTCTCTACGATAAAGCTTTTATATTCCCCTGAAAACCAGTACTAGGATCTAAATCTCAAAGTAACATTTTGATTTTAAAACATTTTTCTTTAGAATAAATTAGTATTCTATACAGGATCAGTTACAATAGTCCATGTTTAATATAAAAGAAAAAAAATGTGTTGATTGTTGAAGAAACGTTAGGCATTAAACAAGTGATGAATAGCTTCTAAAATCTAGAATGTTTAATCGCAATATATATAGTTTATATAAATTAAAAACACATGTATGAAATATCATTATTTATAAATACCAAAATTCATTTTTTTTACCATCATGATTTTAGTGCATAAGATATAAAATTTCATAATTTTGTGAAGTGTATTATATTACTTTCATGATTTTTAGTCAATCTAAAATATAATTACTATAGTTTACAAACGTCTAGATGGTTGTCTATAAAAGTTTTTAGAATATTGATAAAAAGACAAATTGATGAGTAATTTTTTCATTTATTATTTGGTAATACATATAGAAAACAACAACGTTCGATTAAGTTTTTTTCACATTTCTCTTTTTTGATTCGCAACAAACATAAAATAGTTATAATTCAAGATGTTCCAGATTTTATCACCCGTCTAATTTTTTAGGATGAATATAACCGTTGAATATATCCGTCAAAATATCCATTAACCAGTTTTTCTAATGAGTCTGAACTATGACACCATCTTCGAAGGACCAAATATATTAAGTTAAATAATTTCAAGAATTGATTTATGAACTATACCTACAAGAATCCTTCTCTCCAAATGTAACTAATCCAAAAAGAGGAGCTCAAATCAATATTATGCATGGTTTGTATATAATCGCATTAAATAACAAAAATGAAAAATACACGTATATATATATAGTAATATTGCTTTCGTAAATACATCATTAATAAATTATCTCCTCGTTTCCACTATTTCTATCCCTTACTTTATTGTCACTTTTAAACCCTTTAGTATTTCCTCATAAACCAAAAAATATAATACCAAAAAAAACCAAACAAAACCTCTTAAAACAATGTCTTCGGATCATCACACACCGACGAAAGATCCACCGGATCATCAGCAACCACAACTTCCTCCTCAACCTCCACCGCAACCGCAACCACATACGCTAAGCCGCTACGAATCGCAGAAACGCCGCGATTGGAACACGTTCATACAATACCTAAAGTCACAAAATCCACCGTTGATGATGTCTCAATTCGACTACACGCACGTGCTAAGTTTCCTGAGGTACTTAGATCAGTTTGGTAAGACCAAAGTACATCAACAAGCTTGTGTCTTCTTTGGACAACCTGATCCACCGGGGCCTTGCACGTGTCCTCTTAGACAAGCTTGGGGAAGTCTTGATGCTTTGATCGGACGGTTAAGAGCTGCTTATGAAGAACACGGTGGTGGTTCACCGGATACTAACCCGTTTGCTAACGGGTCGATTCGTGTTCATCTTAGGGAAGTTAGGGAATCTCAAGCTAAGGCTCGTGGGATTCCTTATAGGAAGAAGAAGAGAAGGAAGATCAAAAACGACGCCGTTCTTGTCAAGAAAGAAGTTGCAAAATCTTCTTCTTCTTCTTCGACTCATCATCATAATCAATCTACCTCCACTACTTAAAAAATTTCCAATATAGGTAATCAATTTTTAATTTCTATATCTTTAAAACTGTCATTTTGAAAACATATGATGTTTTGTAGTTGGATTGATTCTCTATGAATAATTAGACCACAATCAAATTTTCCTAATTTTTATTTGGTCATTTTTCCTAATCGTAAATGCGAGTGTATGTGTTTATTTATTCGTACTAATTAATTTGGAATTCAATATTAATTAGGTAGGATTAAGGGAGGAATATCTTAAAAATGTAGCTTTTGGATGAGTTGTTAATAGCTAGATATATTAGAGTGTGTCCCATTTGTGACTGTATTTAGAATGACGAATCATCTTTGTACGTTGCATGTATTTTAATAGCTCTTAAGCATACGGATATGTGCATATATGTACTTGTATGTTTTCACACAAAATTGGAAGATTAGTTGTATGTAAATTAATTGTGAATGTATGTAGATATATATCAGCGCAACCGTAATGTTGGTTTCTGAGTTTGTTAGGAATATTATTGATAAATTGATGAGAGTTTGAACACAAAAATGTTTAGAAAGCATTATATTAGAATTTCATAAAAATAATGGTATATATTACATAATTTATATAGGGAATAGACTAGACCTAATGTCCTAAACTACGATAATTATAAATGTAAAATAATATATTTAATATAAAGTTAAATTTCATAATCTACAATATTGATGAGTAACCATTGTCTTGTATATCATTTTAGATCTTTAATTTCTTAATTCTTGATAATCTTAATATACTTGATCTCCTAGAAACTATGATCAGGATCAGTTCTAACTCTCCTTATTTAGAAGATATGTTTACAAGTCTTAAAAATTGCCTCAAAAGTGAATTCAATCAACATGGATAACTAGCACATTTAAGATGATATGTAATAATCTAAGCTATCGAAATTGTAGGTTTGTCACTAAGCAAGTTTATGTAAAAACAACTAACAATTGGCAGATCAATCAACACTCGGTAGTAGCATAGTATTTTTCTTGGTTCTTTATCGCATTCTGTCCATCCTCCTTGCCTCCATGCTCGTCTTAGCACTCCACACCTCGAAAACACTCCGAAAACGACTCAAAACACAATGCAAGATGCAGGACAACAAGTCTTGAGCTCTATTAATGCAATTAGGACCAAAGAGGTTCAAAATTTGAAAATTTGACATAGATGATGCAAAATGGTATATATGAGAAACAACTAAAGTAGGTGTCTAAGGTTACGTAAGAACCTCGAGATATCATGTATCTTATGTTCCTACCTATTGGTTTCATTGAACATGTCGACACAGTTCTAGGATTTTTAAGAGAAGAAGAATATGAACTATGAAGGGCTTTATACATAAATCCAAACACAAGTTATCAGAGCCGGCTTTGGAGTTTTGATGGAAAAAAAAAAAGAAAGAAAGGAAAATTGGCCACTCGAATTTAAAAAGAGAAAAATGTAAAGAACTTCACTTCTATGAAGGGCTTTATACATAAATCCAAACACAAGTTATCAGAGCCGGCTTTGGAGTTTTGATGGAAAAAAAAAAAGAAAGAAAGGAAAATTGGCCACTCGAATTTAAAAAGAGAAAAATGTAAAGAACTTCACTTCTAGAATTCAAACTCACAATCTACACTGTAGATAAATAGACACTTACCAACTGAGCTAGTTGATTATTTGTGAAATGATGGCCGAAATCATTCATAAATAACAGGTGGCCGGAAGCACATGCTTAGTTCGTTTAAAGTTAGAGACGTTATTGTAAGTTCATGCTACTTAACGTGAATTTTTTGTGTGTAATTGGATCAAATTATATTTATCACTCATGTTTTGGAAATTTGTTAAGTTAGTGTTACTCAATTATTATATATAGAGTAAAGTAGAATTAAGAAGATTTATATGTAAGATTCAAAATGAATTCAATAGGTTTTCATGAGCAAGAATATATTAAGGCTTTCGTAGCTTGTGGGCTGAGCATATATAAAAAATGGATACCTCTAATTACTACCATTGAGCTTTGGGTTTTGATAGGGCTCAATGGGCCTTGTTTTTAATAGGCAATAAACCAATTTAGATTTTGTGAAGAAAAACAATGTAAATATTTTAGATTCTTTTCTATTTTTCAGGTCGGCAACCAATTTGGATATATTTACGATAAAGATTTGGTTGTGACGACAAAACTGTTTGTAAGCAATTGTATATATCACTAAAATACAACCGTGTGCTTTTGAGTTTAACTAACATCTATGTTTAGCACGTGGGCGTAAAGTTCTATATTTAGCTCTCAAAACATTGCTGCAGCAAATTTCCAAAAACAGACCGATTAGATTCTTATAATATATATCTTCAAATACAACTGAGTGCTTTTGAGTTTAACTAACATCTATGTTAAGCACGTGGGCATAATTAAAGTTCTATATTTAGCTCTCAAAACATTGCTGCAGCAAACTTCCAAAAACAGACCGATTAGATTCTTATAATATATCTTCGAATGTAACTTATTACTTTTCTGCCTCAACATAGCAATATACATAATGTTTCTTTTTCTTATCGGTTTGGTAAGATAATTGATTCTTTTATTGCTACAGCCATCTCTGATGAAATATAGAGAGGTGTAAAAGGTAGATATTGAAAATAAAAAAATATTGAACATTGTATCAAAGAAATCAAATACATGCATTTGGGTATACATCTTCCCTAAAGAAACTTCCTAAAAATATATACTACTGTATAATAATATGGGATTTTTTGTAAAATACCCTCTTTGGGTTTTGAAATTTTAAAAATACCTTTTCT
>OVAF01000029.1:0-126996 GCA_900406245.1 Odontarrhena argentea
TTTCTTTTTTGTCGTTTTCTGCGTTTCCGCATCAGCGACGGTTATTAATATATCATGGTGAAAAATGAAATGCAACACCTTTTATAAACTTTTTTAAAAACTGCCCACATTTCTTTTTTAATATCATATACTTAAACGAAATATCTCTTTCATGTATGATTAATTCCTACATATATTTTATATAAAGTTACTCTATCAAAAAACGTTTCTTTCTATAATAAGAGTTTTATTCATATACCATATCATACAAGGAGGAATATATATGGACTATACCGATTTATTAATCAAACTAGGTCTCTCGGCTATTTTAGGATTTGCCATTGGTTTAGAACGCGAATTAAAACGGAAACCACTTGGTTTAAAAACGTGTTTAGTTATTTCTATTATTAGTTGCCTCCTAACGATTGTTTCTATTAAAGCAGCTTATAACTTACCACATACCGATCATATGAATATGGATCCACTTCGACTTGCCGCTCAAATTGTATCAGGAATTGGTTTTTTAGGTGCTGGCGTAATTTTAAGAAGAGGCAACGATAGCATTGCAGGACTCACGACTGCCGCTATGATTTGGGGTGCTTCTGGTATTGGTATTGCCGTTGGAGCTGGTTTCTATATCGAGGCAATTTTCGGAATGTGTTTTCTTATGATTAGTGTCGAACTTATACCATTGACAATGAAGTTTGTAGGTCCTAGATCATTTCGTCAACGTGATATTGCAGTGAAACTTGTTGTGCGAAATATGGACAATATCCCGGTTGTAATCGAGGAGATAAAAGAAATGGATATAAACGTTAAAAATATGAAGCTTAAAACGTTAGAAAACGGTTCTCACTATTTACATCTTAAACTGTCCATTGATCAAAAAAGACATACCGCTGATGTTTACTATACTCTCCAGCATCTTGAAAGTGTCCAACAAACTGAAGTGGAAAGTATGTAGCATAAAATAAACTCTCTTTAATTAGAGAGTTTTTCTTTTTTCTATAATGGTAACAATGAATGTAGTCCTGCAAAACAAGGAGGAATTTACTATTGAAATCCCGTCCGAATTTAGTAGATACATTTCGTGATTCCATTATTTTTCGTTTAATTTGTTTTATTATTGTACTCACTGCTTTTTCTGGTTTTCTTATACATAGATTAGAACCCTCTCATTTCACTACATGGTTTGACGGAATTTGGTGGTCAATTGTTACCATTTTTACAGTTGGATATGGCGACTTTGCTCCCCATACAACGATAGGAAAACTAATAGGTATAAGTATTATTTTATTAGGAACTGGCTTTTGTTCTTATTATATGGTTCTATTCGCTACTGAGATGATTAGTAAACAATACATGAAAGTTAAAGGTGAAGAAGCCGCTACCTCTAACGGTCATATGATTATCGTTGGCTGGAATGAGCGTGCAAAACATGTTGTAAAGCAAATGCATGTACTACAACCAAACCTTGATATCGTTTTAATTGATGAAACACTTTCTTTACTCCCAAAACCCTTTCATCATTTAGAATTTATAAAAGGTTGTCCGCATCACGATCAAACTTTATTAAAGGCTAATATTGCAACGGCACACACCATATTAATAACAGCGGATAAAGAAAAGAACGAAAGCTTAGCAGATACACAGTCCATTTTAAATATTTTAACTGCGAAAGGACTCAATCCAAACATTCACTGCATCGCCGAACTACTTACTACTGAACAAATTCAAAATGCAACGAGAGCGGGCGCGTCAGAAATTATAGAAGGAAATAAATTAACGAGTTATGTATTTACCGCTTCTCTTTTATTCCCTTCTATTTCAGGTGTACTATTCTCACTTTACGATGAAATCTCTGATAACAAATTACAACTGATGGAGCTTTCTCCGTCCTGCACCGGACAAACCTTTGCAAATTGTAGCTATACCCTTCTAAAACAAAACATTCTCTTACTAGGTATAAAGCGTGATGATCAATATATGATTAATCCAGTCCATACCTTCATTCTTATCGAAAGCGACATACTCATTGTTATTCACCATTAATAAAATGACGCTCTAGTTCTTGCATGAGCACTTTCCCAATATTGATATATTTTCTTTTTACATCTCCATCTGGATCTTTCGGTTCAGCAAATTGATCCATCCCACTCGTTCCAGCGGTTAAAGTATTCACATTATCATCTAGTTCGTCTTGATATACGTGCGAAAGAATATACGGCGTTTCAAGACGGACTACTACACCAGGTACATCCAGTTCACCATCTACTGCTGTAAACGGCACTCGTAAAAATTGATACCCATCTTCTTCATCGATTTTGTAATCGAAGCATCCTTTATCATAATCCCAATTACCACCAATGCTATATCCAAGTGGTTTCATAATCTCTTCTAACTTAAATAGCGCATATGTACGTCCTTCTAAATTTGATTGAATTGGAATCAAGTCCATCCCTCCAAGACTTTTCCTTTAGCATACCCACTCTAGCTTGAATATACTGATGGACTTTTCGATAAAATAATAAAAAGCGACCGGATTCCGGTCGCTTTTTATTATTTTAAACGCTCTTCTAATTCTGCTTTTAATTCTTCAAATCCTGGTTTACCAAGTAAAGCAAACATGTTCTTCTTGTATGCTTCTACGCCAGGTTGGTCAAATGGATTTACCCCTAGTAAGTAGCCGCTCATCGCACATGCTTTTTCGAAGAAGTATACAAGGTAACCGAATGTGTACTCATTTAATTCAGGAATATTGACGATTAAGTTTGGTACTCCCCCGTCGCTATGTGCAAGTAATGTACCTTCGTATGCTTTTGTGTTTACAAAGTCTACAGTTTCACCAGCAAGGTAATTTAATCCGTCTAAATCGTTTTCTTCTGATTCGATTGTTAGTTCATGTGTAGATTTACCTACTTTAAGAACTGTTTCAAATAAGTCACGACGACCTTCTTGAACGTATTGACCTAATGAGTGTAAGTCAGTTGAGAAGTTTGCTGAAGATGGGAAAATACCTTTTTGATCTTTTCCTTCACTTTCACCAAATAACTGTTTCCACCACTCAGCGAAGTATTGAAGTGCTGGCTCATAGTTAACAAGCATTTCAATTGTTTTTCCTTTATTGTATAAAGCGTTACGAACTACTGCATATTGGTAAGCTGGGTTTTCTTCTAGTTCTGACGTTCCGAAGTCATCATGACCAGCAGCTGCACCTTTCATCATCTCTTCAATATTTAAGCCACTTACTGCGATTGGTAATAAACCAACTGGCGTTAATACAGAGAAACGTCCTCCAACATCATCTGGAATAACAAATGTTTCGTAACCTTCGTTATCAGCTAATGTTTTTAATGCACCACGTGCTTTATCTGTAGTTGCATAAATACGTTTGCGAGCTTCTTCTTTTCCATACTTTTCTTCTAATAACTTACGGAAGATACGGAATGCTAGTGCTGGCTCTGTTGTTGTACCTGATTTGGAAATAACGTTAATAGAGAAGTCTTTACCTTCTAATACGTCCATTAAATCTTTCATGTAAGTGGAGCTAATGTTTTGTCCAACAAATAGCACTTGTGGAGTTTTACGTTGTTCTTTAGAAAGCGTGTTGTAGAAAGAATGGTTTAACATTTCGATTGCTGCGCGTGCCCCTAAGTAAGAACCACCAATACCTACAACAAGTAAAATGTCAGAGTCATTTTTAATTTTTTCTGCGCATTTTTGAATGCGAGCGAATTCTTCTTTGTCATATTGAAGCGGAAGGTCTACCCACCCAAGGAAATCGTTCCCAGCTCCAGTTTTTTCGTGGATTGCGTGATGTGTTACTTTCACTGCATCACGTAAATAAGTGATTTCATGTTCACCGATGAAGGATAACGCTTTAGAATAGTCGAACGTTACATGTGTACTCATCTTTTTCCCTCCAATTATGGATATGTATTTCTGTATTCACTTTAGCGAAACTGAAGTTGTAAATCAAGCGATTCAACCATTGTAAACGTAACCAATATATATTTTTTAGAAAAAGTTCATTTTTTGCATAAAAATTCGCATTTTTCGGTATAGATGTATATACATCATCTTTCGAACATTTTTTATGTATAAAAACAACATAACTACCCCATTCTATAAAAGAGTTAATTAACTCATCGCTTGCTCATGCTTCACAATTAAGGGGGGCTTTTTCATGAGTACTTTGCAACGTATCGCATTAGTCTTTACTGTAATTGGCGCTGTGAACTGGGGACTAATCGGATTTTTCCAGTTTGACTTAGTAGCAGCCATTTTCGGTGGACAAAATTCAGCTCTTGCACGTATTATTTACGGCATCGTTGGTATATCTGGGCTTATCAATCTTGGTTTATTGTTTAAACCATCTGAAAATCTTGGTACACACCCAGAAACAAACGAAATTCGATAGTCAGTATGTCCTTTCACCTCCGACATACGAATATGATTGCATGCAATCATATTTGCAAATATATATCATAAGATAAAGTAAAAGAGGAACGCTCATATGCGTTCCTCTTTTACTTTGTTAACTCGGACTCTTCAATCCATTCTGCCAACTTTTCTCGCAGCGTATTAAATCCGTTTTCAGATGGGTTCGGTATAAGAATCCTTCCTTGTTTTCTTTTCGCCGCTTTTAACGATAAACTCATTTTTCTGTGCTCTTCATCAATTGAAAGTACCTTTACTTCTACTGTATCGCCGACTTTTAAAAAGTCATGAATATCCTTTACATATCCATTTGTAATTTCAGATATATGCACAAGTCCTTGTGTTTCTGCATCTAACGCTACAAATGCACCGTAATCTTGAATTCCAGTCACTTTCCCTGTTACAACCACTCCTGTTGTATATTGTTCTGACATATGAAACACTCCCATACGTTTACCATTCTCTCTACAATTATAAAGAGCAAAGCAGATATATTTATTTTAAATATCCGATTGGTTAGTACGCATTCTAGATAACGTTATCTAGAATGCGTATACCTTATATTAGTAAATTATACCACTATGACAGAACTCATTCAAAATTCATGAAAAATTCCCCTTAAAGAAGTATAATTCTCCAATATTGGGATAGACTACTAACACATGGCTTTCTAGTATTCCCCCCCTTTTATGGACAAAACGTATTACGTTTTGTCCTTTTTTTATTTTCTACAAACCGTTCCATTCTCTTCATCGCTTCCATAAGTTGTTCAAGCGACGTTGCATATGAACAACGAATAAATCCTTCACCACTTTCGCCAAATACGCTACCAGGGACAACGGCCACTTTCTCTTCCAACAATAACTGTTCTGCAAATTCCGCTGAAGATAATCCGGTTGAAGATATAGCAGGAAAAACATAAAATGCTCCGCCCGGCACATGACACGTTAAGCCCATTTCATTGAAAGATGTCGTCATGAAGTTACGACGCTTCTTATAGCTATCTCTCATTCGAATTACTTCATCGTTCCCTGCGCGTAACGCCTCAAGTGCTGCAAACTGAGACATCGTCGGTGCACACATCATTGAATACTGATGGATTTTGAGCATTAATTCTGAAAATTGAACAGGAGCTGCAATCATACCGAGGCGCCATCCTGTCATCGCAAATCCTTTTGAAAATCCTGAAATTAAAATCGTATGCTCACGCATATTTTTAATACTCGCGAAACTTGTATATACTTCGTCGTATACAAGTTCTGCATAAATTTCATCAGATAATACGATTAGATTGTACTTCTCAACAATCACTGCTATTTCTTCAAGCTCGGATTTATTTAGCATTGCACCTGTCGGGTTATTTGGTGAACAAAGCAAAATTGCCTTTGTTTTCGCTGTAATAGCTGCTTCAATTTGTTCTGGTTGTACTTTAAACTCGTTTTCTAACGTAGTCGCCACAGGAACCGGAACTCCTCCAGCTAATGTCACAAGTGGTGCATAAGAAACGAAGCTCGGTTCAATAATGAGCACTTCATCATCAGGATTTATAATGGCGCGCATCGCTACATCTAACGCCTGGCTCGCTCCAACTGTAACAATGATTTCATCACTTGGATCATAAGATACTGCAAATTGTTTTTTTAGATACTTTGCTATTTCTTGACGGAGCTCCAATAATCCTGCATTTGCTGTATATGACGTATACCCTTGTTCCAAAGAACGAATACATGCTTGCCTTACATTCCAAGGTGTAACAAAATCCGGCTCTCCTACCCCGAGGGAAATAACACCTTTCATATTTGCTGCTAAATCAAAAAATTTTCGAATACCAGATGGTTTTAAAGATTCTGCTGATCTAGATAGTTCAAATTGCTTCATGGTGTCACCACAATTCGCTTATCATCATCGTCTTTTTCATAAATAACGCCCTCATGTTTATACTTCTTCAAAATGAAATGAGTAGTTGTAGAAACAACAGATTCAATTGTTGCTAATTTCTCAGAAACAAACATCGCTACTTCTCCCATCGTTTTCCCTTCTAATGTAATAGAAAGATCATATGTCCCTGACATTAAATAAACGGATTTCACTTCTGAATAACGATAAATTTGTTCAGCAACCGCATCAAACCCAACGCCATGCTTTGGCGTAACTTTCACATCGATCATTGCCGTTAAACCTGTATGTTCTTTCACCTTCGTCCAATCAATATGTGTTACATAATCCACAATAATCTTTTCATTTTCTAACCTCGCAACCATCTTCTTTACTTCTTCTACCTCTATATTTAACAGCTTCGCTAATGTATCTACAGATAATCGACTACTCTTTTCAAGACAAGCTAATAATTCTAATTCTTTTTCTGTCACCATATAAATCATCCTTCCTTTTCGTTTGTGTTTAAATTATACAAATACCCTTTCCAGTTTGAAAAGAAGATTTTTCTATTGAATTATGTCAAAATAAAGTGAAACTTTAATCAGCGAAATGCTTCACCCCACTGATTATCAGCCCACACCAATCGGGCTTTTACGGACAGTTGCTCTCCCACCTAACCTCTTTGCTTGAGCTGCTTTTTGAGGTGGGAGACTTACTGTCCGTTAATGCGGGGTAAAGTGAAACTTTAATCAGTGGAAAAATGCGTGATAAAGCGAAAGGGGATGGAATCGTGAAACCAAAAGTTTATATTGCTGAACCAGTTCCAACATTTGTAGAAAACTATTTATCAGAACACTGTGATTATGAAAAATGGGATCAAAATGAGAAAGTACCCCGTGATGTTCTATTAGAAAAAATACAAGATAAAGATGGGTTATTAAATTTCGGATCTGCCATTAATGAAGAATTACTGACAGTGGCTCCTAACTTAAAAGTAGTGAGCAACATTTCTGTCGGTTACGATAATTTTGATTTACAAGCGATGAAAAACCGAAATGTTATCGGAACGAATACACCATACGTATTAGATGATACAGTAGCTGATCTCGTTTTCGCCCTTATGTTATCTGCTGGGCGCCGTGTTTGCGAACTCGATTCTTATGTGAAAAATGGTGAATGGAACGCTGAAATTGGAAAAGAACACTTCGGACTAGATGTACACCATAGCACAATTGGTATTATCGGTATGGGCCGAATTGGAGAAGCCGTTGCAAAACGAGCAAAATTCGGATTTGATATGAATGTTCTTTACTATAACCGCCGTCGTAAAGAAGAAGCTGAACAAAAATTCGATGCTACATATTGTGATTTACAGACGCTACTGGAGCAGTCTGACTTTATTGTTCTTCTTACTCCATTAACAGATGAAACATATCACCTTATCGGAGAAAAGGAATTTTCATTAATGAAAGAAACAGCAATCTTCATTAATGCTTCTCGCGGGAAAACAGTAGATGAAGAAGCGTTAATCCATGCTTTAACAGAAAAGAAAATCTTTGCAGCAGGTATCGATACATTTACACAAGAGCCGATTCAAAAAGATAATCCACTCTTATCATTACAAAATGTTGTGACTTTACCACACATCGGATCTGCAACATTAAAAACTAGGCAGCAAATGGCTATGACCGCCGCTGAAAATTTAGTTGCAGGATTACAAGGAAAAACACCGCCTAATATTGTTCGCGGGTAATACTGAATAAACGAAAGGCAAGATGACATCGTCATCTTGCCTTTTTTTGTTAACATATTTTCTTCTTCCTTGGAGATGATATGAACAAAAATCAATGGAGTGACAAAAAATGAATCACGAATATACTTGTCCTTATTTCACTTTTTCCACTCGCGGCACTACTATTCATTACGAATTGTATGAACACGATAACAAAACAGAACGTCCTACTTTCGTACTCGTTCACGGCTTTTTATCTTCCTCATTTAGTTACCGTCGTCTCATTCCCTTACTATCGAAAGCAGGAACAGTGATTGCTCTTGATTTACCACCGTTCGGAAAAAGTGATAAGTCTCATCTGTTTAAGTATTCTTATCACAATTTAGCAACGATTATTATTGATTTAATTGAACATTTATCTCTCTCAAACATTGTATTAGTTGGGCACTCTATGGGTGGGCAAATTTCTCTCTATGTAAACCGTATACGTCCTGAACTCATTTCAAAAACGATTTTACTATGCAGCTCTAGCTATTTAGCACGCGCAACCTTACCTTTACTATACTCTTCTTATTTACCGTTCTTTCATTTATACGTAAAGAACTGGATTATTAGACGCGGTATTGTTCATAACTTAATGAATGTCGTTCATGATCACTCATTAATTGACGATGAAATGAAAAAAGGTTACTCCGCTCCTTTTTATGACGACCGTATATTTCCCGCTTTAACTCGCATGATACGAGACCGTGAAGGTGACTTATCTTCAACTGAATTACAAAAAATCGAAACACCTATCTTGCTCATTTGGGGTGAAAAAGACCGCGTCGTCCCTGTACATGTAGGTCATCGTCTACACAAAGATTTACCGAATTCAAAATTTATTTCTTACGAAAATACAGGACATTTACTACCTGAAGAAAAGCCTAAACATGTTTATGAAGAAATTATCGCTTTTTCTGCGCAATAAAGTGAAACTTTAATCAGTCCCCACCTAACTTCTTTGCTTCCGCTGAATTTTGAGGTGGGGTCTTACTACCAAGCAAATAGCGGGATAATATAAAAAAGGCTGTCGGAAATTCCGACAGCCTATAATGAACAACTTCCGCCTTCTTTTATTACAAGTAATTCCACAGCTAACTTCTCACATTTTTCAAGCGCAGGTACTTCCTCAAAAGACATAAAGTATATATGTTGAATCTTCTTTGCGATGTATTTTGGATCATCAAACACACTTATGACGTTCACAACATCGCTCGCTTCTGTTTCATAAAACTCCGGTCCCATTTGAAACGGATCCCAATTCTTCACAACCTCTATCATCTTTTCATATGTACCCATTCGCTTCCCGCCTTTTCACTTTTTAATACTTTTCTTTATCCTATCACATCAGCTATTCTATAAGAAGAGAGAGAACTTTCGTAACTTATTGGTTTTACAGAAGAAGGGGGCAAACTTATGCAACTATTTCATAAAGCAATCAATCGACGTGGAACGCATAGTATAAAATGGGATACATATAAAAACGAAGAACTTATCCATGCTTGGATTGCTGATATGGATTTTGAAGTACCAAAACCAATTCAAACTGCCTTAAAACAACGGATCGAACATCCGATTTTTGGCTACACACTTCCCCCTGAAAATATTGGGGATATTATTTGTAACTGGACAAAACAACAATACGACTGGGACATTCAAAAAGAATGGATCGTCTTTAGTGCAGGGATCGTTCCAGCTCTTAGTACGAGCATACAGGCTTTTACAAAAGAAAACGAATCCGTTCTCGTACAACCACCTATTTATCCTCCATTTTTCGAAATGGTCACAACAAATAATAGGCAGTTATGCGTGAGTCCATTACAGAAACAAAATGATACATATGTGATAGACTTCGAGCATTTAGAAAAGCAGTTTCAGCAAGGCGTCAAACTCATGCTTCTTTGTAGCCCTCATAATCCAATCGGACGCGTTTGGACGAAAGAGGAACTTGTGCAGCTCGGATCGTTATGTACTAAATATAACGTAATCGTTGTCGCGGATGAAATTCATTCCGATATCATTTATGCAGACCATACACATACACCGTTCGCTTCCTTATCTGAAGAATTAGCAGAACGCACTATCACTTGTATGGCTCCAAGTAAAACATTTAATATCGCTGGATTACAAGCGTCGATTATTATCATTCCAAACGAAAAACTCCGTCACGCCTTTACAGCTATCCAATATAGACAAGGCTTCCACGGGTTAAATATCTTCGCCTACACAGCGATGCAAAGTGCCTATACAGAATGTAATGATTGGCTAAACGAAATTCGATTATATATAGAAGATAATGCTCAATTTGCTTATGAATATATCAAAACTCACATACCTGCTCTTTCCGTAACGAAGCCAGAAGGTAGCTTTTTATTATGGATTGATTGTTCTCGTCTAAAGCTTTCTCAAAACGAGCGTACTGCATTACTTGAGGAAAAAGGAAAAATCATCGTTGAACCTGGTGAGAAATACGGGTTAGGTGGGGAAGAACATATTCGAATTAACATCGGCTGTCCAAGATCTGTTTTAGAAGAAATTTTGAACAGACTGCGTCATACGTTTTCATAATAAGAAAAGAGGCTGTCATAAATCATTTTAGGACAACCTCCTTTATCCATATCTTTTCAATTACGTTTCACAAAAAAAGCTACCATGCACGGTAGCTTTTACTTTTTCTTCATATCCGATGCTTTTTTTACAATGACACCACAAGCAATTCGATCACCTGATTTACCTGTCGGTTGTGTCATACCATCATCAGCGTTTTCTGTAATAATAATAGACGCTCCATCTTTTCTATGAATCGTTGTTTTACCTTCTTCAAGCGTTATGTGCGGCGCGTCGATTTCTGCCTTGATCTTTCCAGAACCGTCTGCAATTACGTTCGGTAAATCACCGTTTTCTGCACCCTTCGGATTAAGAAGACCATGTTTTTTATCATCAGGATTAAAATGATTCCCGGATGATTCAAAACGAGGTGCCTTACACTCTCCGATTTCATGTACATGTAGTCCGTGTGGTCCTGGCGTGAAACCTTCCCCTTTAATCGTAATTTTCACTCCACTTGTTTGCTGAACTACTTTCGCAGTCCCTACTTCATCTCCTGAAGCATTATGTAATTTCACTTCAATTTCTTTCGGCTTTCCTTGGTCACAACCTGCCATCAGAAATAATAAACAACAACTGAAAAAAAGCCGTTTCTTCATTCCATTCCCTCCAAAATATATTCTGCCCTTAGATTGTCCGAGCATAGAGGGAAACATACAAAAATGCGTTACTGTTTCTTTTCAGCTAATAGTTTTTCTTCAACTTTCTGTAATCGCTCTGCTTCTCTTTTTGATATACGAATAAACATGCGCCACGTGGCAATAGCACCGATAATAAATAGAACGCACACAATCCCTGGAATAATATATTCTGTTTTATCTTCCGGAAAATATAAAGGCATCATAACGAACACTCCTTAATTATAGGATTCAAAAAACATCAGAATTTTCTGTTATATATCTTTAAATTATAGTTGAACCAGTTCATATTCTCAAGGGGCGTTCCGAAAGTGAATGATTTCTTTGACTCCTCCTCCTACTTTCCTTACTATAAACTTGAGGTGAAAAATATGAGAGAAACATTTGAAATTGGTGAAATCGTTACTGGTATTTATAAAACAGGAAAATACATCGGCGAAATTACAAATAGCCGTCCTGGTAGTTATGTCGTAAAAGTATTAGCTGTTTTAAAACATCCGGTGCAAGGTGACTTACATAACGTAAAACAAGCTGACGTACCATTTTTCCATGAAAGACGCGCTTTAGCTTTTCGTGAGCAAACGAACATTCCACAGCAAATGGTAAAGAAATATGAAGGAGAAATTCCTGATTATACCGAGTCACTAAAATTAGCATTAGAAACTCAAATGAATTCATTTTCTGAAGATGATTCACCTTTTGCAGAGCGTAGTCTAGAAACATTAGAACAGTTAAAGAAGGACTACAAACTCTAAAAAAACAAAACGACCAAATTACATAATGTGCAATTTGGTCGTTACTGTGTGCTCACTTTCTTTAACACTTTTGAAAAATCAACGAGTTCTCCTAATGTTGGTGGTGCTGGTTTTACTAAATACTCTTTATCTTTTTCTACTAGTTTAAAAATATTGTACGTCGTCATCGCATCATCAAGCGCACAATGATGCTTCCCTGTCCCTACTTTTCCGTACGCCTCAATTGCTTTCCATAATCCTGTTTGATTTCTTTCCCCAAAAAACTTCTTATACTCAAGCGATAAATCACGACACTGCCCGAAGAATGGAAAAGCTATCCCTGCCATTTCACAATTATGCTTCAGCACTTTCATATCCATATTTCCCCACGTTACAATTGTCGGTTTACATTTCGTTTCGTATTCTGCAAGCTTCTTAACGAGTTCAGGAAATGAAATCCCTTTATCCACGACTTCTTGTTTTATTCCTAAAAACTTCTTACATCGATCCGTTAAGGAGGGAAATGTTTTCGGCCTGACATGTGATGAATACGTATCTTCCACCTTACAGCCAGCAACTGAAACGAGTCCTACCTCAATAATTTCCGGAAAAAATCCTTTCGGTTTTTTTCTATGCTGGGGCATCGTAAACTCAAAGTCTAAAAATAAAAATCGTTGTTCATCCATACGATCCCTTCCTTATCATTTTTGTCATTCCTTTCTATTTGACACTCCTACACGAACAAGCTCGAATGCTAATTCCATTTTAAATATTCAGATTGGATGTATCTTATATATATGTCAAATGCCCACAAATATTTTAAAAAATAAGAAAAAATGACCTATGCAGAAAATATGACAAAATCCCTCCTTTCATTTACATCCGCAGTTTTTCTACTTTATAATGACGTTATGTGTGTTTCATCTAGTTAATATTTGACACACTAAGAAAAATGAATGAAAGGAGATGAGATTTTTGCACGAAACAACGCAAGAACTCGCTAACTGGCAGTATTATTTTGCTATCGCAGTCTTTTTAATTACATATGCCATTATTATTTCTGAAAAAATTAATCGCGCTGTCATCGCACTTCTTGGTGCAGCACTCATGGTAATTGTGGGGGTCGTCGATTTACATAACGCCTTTACGAAACATATTGAATGGGGAACGATTACGCTACTCATCGGTATGATGATTTTGGTGAACATTACGAGTAAATCAGGTGTTTTCCAATACGTTGCCATTAAAGCAGCAAAAAGGGCACAAGGAAATCCAATTAAAATTTTAATTTCCCTTTCCCTACTTACTGCGCTTGGCTCCGCATTTTTAGATAACGTTACAACTGTACTTCTTGTTGTTCCAGTTACTTTATCTATTACGCGCATACTGCAAGTAAATCCTGTTCCTTATTTACTTTCTGAAATTATTTTTTCAAACATTGGGGGAACGGCAACATTAATTGGTGATCCACCTAACATTATGATTGGTTCTGCCAATAAACATTTAGACTTCAATGCTTTCCTATTGAATCTAGCACCAATCGTAATTATTATTATTGGAGTTACAGCAACAATACTTTACTTCATGTACCGCAAACAATTAATTGCCGATCCTGTACAAGTCAAAAAATTAATGAGCTTAGATGAAAAACAATACATTAAAGATCCAGTATTAATGAAAAAATCTTTAACGGTACTTGGACTTACAATTGTAGGTTTCATGACTCATTCTATTTTCCATATTGATGCGGCTATCATTGCCTTAACTGGTGCTACTGTACTTATGTTAATTGGTGTGAAAGAGCATGAAATTGAAGAAGTATTTGCAAGCGTAGAGTGGGTAACAATCTTCTTCTTCGCAGGGCTATTCGTACTTGTTGGAGGACTTATCGATATCGGTCTTATCAAAATGTTAGCTCAAAAAGTAATTGGTATAACAGGCGGAGATATTTCTTACGCATCCATCCTTATTTTATGGGTATCTGGTATCGCCTCTGCAACAATTGATAACATCCCATTTGTCGCAACAATGATTCCACTTATTAACGATATGGCAGTTGGGCTAGGCTTATCACCATCTGACGCACAAATCGATGTATTATGGTGGGCATTAGCACTAGGTGCTTGTCTCGGCGGAAACGGAACATTAATCGGAGCTTCTGCTAACGTAATCGTTGCAGGTATCGCGAGCCGCGAAGGACATAAATTTAGTTACATGGAATTCCTAAAAGTCGGTTTCCCAATTATGATCGTTTCATTAATCATTTCTCACATTTATATTTATTTACGCTACCTTATGTAGTAGAAAAAGCGCCCTGATAATCAGGGCGCTTTTTTACTTATATCTAAAATATATCGACTTATCAACAGAAACGAAAAATCTACTCTTTATATCTCACCGGTTCATTTCGAATAATAAATAAATGAATCGGTAAGAAAACCGAAAATGTGATTGTATGAATAATCGTAAACAATATAGAATTCGTTCCGTATCTATCTAAAATTGCGTAGATAAGATAAATAGACAGCACAATCGATACAGCTGTTGCTAATAAATATAGAATTGGTACGAAGTTAAAAATGAAACATGCGACATATATGCCGAATACTTTCCATCCCGCTTCTTCTTTTAAGAAATCCGGTAATTTGTCTTTTGCTAAATCACCCCATATCTTACTATTTAAAAAAGGAATAAACGCAAGAGCACCATCCGTTGCACCATCATTTTTCGCCATCGTATACAGTGCAAAAGCCGTTAATAAATACGCAATAATTGCCCAAATCAATACAACAAGAATAAACGCAAAACTAAGAGCAAAGAAACCTGCTAGTACGCCTTGATCCTCCATCTTATCCTCTCCTCTCTACTTTCAACATATTTCATTACATTGCAAGTTATGTTTTAAAATTTATCCAAACTCTTTGTATAATAAGAGAAGAAAGAGAATAAGAGAGGAGAAACACGTATGCATCCATTTGTAAAAGCATTACAAGAGCATTTTACAGCTCATCAAAATCCTGAAAAAGCAGAACCTATGACTCGTTATATGAAAAATCACTTCCCATTTCTAGGTATTCAAACACCGGAAAGGCGCCAATTATTAAAAGACGTCATTCAAATACATACTCTCCCAGATAAAAAAGACTTCCAAATTATTGTACGCGAGCTTTGGGACTTACCAGAACGTGAATTCCAAGCGGCCGCACTTGATATCATGCAAAAATATAAAAAGCATATAAACGAAACTCATATCCCCTTCTTAGAAGAACTTATCGTCACAAAATCTTGGTGGGACTCTGTCGATAGCATCGTCCCTACATTCTTAGGTACTATCTTTTTAAAACACCCAGAATTAATTTCTGCGTATATTCCAAAATGGATTGCATCAGATAACATATGGTTACAACGTGCCGCTATTTTATTCCAACTGAAATATAAACAAAAGATGGATGAAGAACTTCTTTTCTGGATTATTGGGCAACTACATTCTTCAAAAGAATTTTTCATTCAAAAAGCGATTGGCTGGGTCCTTCGTGAATATGCAAAAACAAATCCGGATGTAGTTTGGGAATACGTGCAAAACAATGAACTCGCTCCATTAAGTAAGCGTGAAGCAATTAAGCATATTAAACAAAATTACGGAATAAATAATGAAAAAATAGGCGAGACTCTATCATAGATAGACACGTTCCTCTATTGAGATTTAAAAAAGAACGTGTTAGAATATGTTCATTATTATTAATATAAGTAGCGATGACGGACTTATAAGTACTTGCATAAAAAGCGATTCAGGGATAGTGAAAGCCTGAAGCCGCAAGGAAACGGCAGTCCCGAGCAATACATGATAAAGTGGATGCACCTTTTGTGTATCAACTAGGGTGGAACCGCGGGCAAACGCTCGTCCCTAGGCAAATAAGCCTTGGGATGAGCGTTTTTTTATGTTCTTTTTAGCATATACTGCTCGTTTCCAAAGTATCAGAGTATATCATCGCCAATACGTTAACTTTCAAAAGGAGGATTTTCTTATGTATTCAATGGAACAAGTTGTAAACTTAGCGAAACATCGCGGTTTTGTTTTCCCTGGTTCTGAAATTTACGGTGGTCTTGCAAACACTTGGGATTACGGTCCACTTGGAATCGAATTAAAAAATAACGTTAAAAAAGCTTGGTGGAAAAAATTCATTCAAGAATCTCCACACAACGTTGGTTTAGACGCAGCTATTTTAATGAACCCTAAAACTTGGATCGCTTCTGGTCACGTTGGTAACTTCAACGATCCAATGATCGACTGTAAAAAATGTAAAGCTCGTCACCGTGCTGACAAATTAATTGAGGATGCTTTAGATGCAAAAGGCATTGAAATGGTTGTTGACGGTCTTACTTTCGACCAAATGGCTGACTTAATGAAAGAACATGAAGTAAAATGTCCTGATTGCGGTAGTGAAGAATTCACTGAAATCCGTCAGTTCAACTTAATGTTCAAAACATTCCAAGGTGTTACAGAGTCTAGCACAAACGAAATTTTCCTTCGTCCTGAAACAGCACAAGGTATTTTCGTAAACTTCAAAAACGTTCAACGCTCTATGCGTAAAAAGCTTCCATTTGGTATTGGCCAAATCGGTAAGAGTTTCCGTAACGAAATCACGCCTGGTAACTTCACATTCCGTACACGTGAATTCGAACAAATGGAACTTGAATTCTTCTGTAAGCCTGGTGAAGATTTAGAGTGGTTCGCATTCTGGCGTGAAACTTGTAAAAACTGGTTACTTTCACTTGGTATGACTGAAGAGAGCATGCGTCTTCGTGACCACGGTGAAGAAGAGTTATCTCACTACAGTAATGCAACAACTGACATTGAATTCAAATTCCCATTCGGTTGGGGCGAACTTTGGGGCGTTGCATCTCGTACAGACTTCGACTTAAAACGTCACATGGAACACTCAAACGAAGACTTTAACTATATCGATCCACAAACGAATGAGCGTTACGTACCATACTGCATCGAGCCATCTTTAGGCGCAGACCGCGTAACATTAGCATTCTTATGTGATGCATATGAAGAAGAACAATTAGAAAACGATTCTCGTACAGTTCTTCGTTTCCACCCTGCTTTAGCACCATACAAAGCAGCTATCTTACCATTATCTAAAAAGCTATCTGAAGGTGCTACTGAAGTATTTGCAGAATTAGCTAAAGACTTCATGGTAGACTTTGATGAAACTGGTTCTATCGGTAAACGTTACCGTCGTCAAGACGAAATCGGTACACCATTCTGTATCACATACGACTTCGACTCAGTTGAAGACAAAGCTGTTACAGTACGTGACCGTGACACAATGGAACAAGTTCGTATGCCAATTAGCGAACTAAAAGGTTTCTTAGAGAAGAAAATCCAGTTCTAATTATAAGAAAAAGAGGCTGCTCATAAGAGCGCCTCTTTTTTACTTTTCACGTTTTTCTTTAATTGCTACTGTACATCTTGATATACATAGTAAATCATCATTTTCATCAATAATGCGAACATCCCAAACCATTGTCGATTGTCCTCTATGTATCGGTGTCCCAATCGCTGTTACAATTCCATCTTTCTTTGAGCGAATGTGGTTTGCATTAATTTCTAATCCGAAACAAATACATTTTTCTTGATCAATTAAATTGTATGAACCAACACTTGCCACTGTTTCTGCTAATGCAACCGATGCACCACCATGTAAAAATCCAAACGGCTGATGCGTACGCTCATCAACAGGCATCGTAGCAACCACCTTTTCTTCTGTCATCTCTAACAACTCAATTCCAAGTGAATCCATTAAAGTTTTTGCCATATCGCTTCCTCCTTCTCTTACTTTAATTAAATGTATAATTTTACCTATTTATTTTCAAACTACTTATAACACTTATATAAGGAGGCTTCACCTAAATGAAACAGAAATTTTGTATATTACTGCTTATGTTCTCCTTGCTGACTATTGTACCAAATTGTGCAATAACAGCCAAAGCATCTAACCTGACAATCGATGTTAAGACTGTAACGCAAAAAGGTAAGAAACCTTATATAGAATATCAAATAAATAGGCCTTCTTTTCACAACTTTTCTGACTCTAAATTTCAAAATAAGCTCAATTTATATTACAAAAAATCCACTGACAAATTTAAAAACAAATTAGAAAAAGAAGCAAAAAAATATTATAAAGAGACAGAAGGATCTAGTACACCATTTCATCCGTACGTAGCAAATGTCGATTATAAAGTCTCATTAAACAAACCACCTTTTCTTAGCCTATATGTGAATTACTATCAATATACTGGCGGAGCACATGGTCTTTATACGTGGAAGGCAAATACATTTGATTTAAACGAAAAAAAGCTACTGCACTTAGACGATTTATTTCAACAAAAAGATAAATATAAAGATGTAATCCGTGCAGAGATTGTAAGACAAATTAAACAAAATGAAAGTATTTATTTTCCTGATGCAACTGAAAAGGTAATGAGTATGAAAAAGTTTCACTTCTTTTTAGAGCCAGACAATCTCGTCATTTATTTCCCTTTATATGAAATTGCTCCGTATTCAAGTGGAATTCCGCAATTTCGTATTCCATATACATTGCTAAGAGACTATTTAAAGCCTTCTTATCAAAATATTTTGATTGACAACAAGTAAATATTTTCGCTACGATAATGTTAACCTAAAAACAACAGGAGGTTAACATTATGAGGAGATTTCATGTTTTAGATTTAGCATTAGCTGCCATGTTCGTCGCTCTTATGGCCATTGGTGCAAATATTGTATCTTGGGCACCATTCCTGCAAGTAGCGGGCATCCCATTATCTATGCAACCATTTTTCGCAATTTTAGCAGGTCTTCTTCTTGGAAGTAGACTTGGTGCCTTATCCATGACTGTATATATGCTCGTTGGCGTAGCCGGCGCACCAATCTTTGCTAACTTCAAAGCTGGATTTGGAGCACTTTTAGATCCTACTGGTGGTTTTATTATCGCATTTATTATCGTTGCTTACGTATCGGGAAAACTAGTAGAACAAAAAGAAAGACCAACATTCATTACATTTGCTATTGCCTCTTTCACAGGAATTATTTTAACTTATATAATCGGTACTACTTACATGTACGGGGCAGTCAATCTCTTTATGGGCGGTAATATGAGTTATAAAGCTGCTTGGATGATTATGATGTGGTTCGCAGTAAAAGATATTGCATTTACAATTATCGGTGCTATTATCGCACCTCGCATATAC
Organism: Odontarrhena argentea; assembly: GCA_900406245.1. Classification (NCBI taxonomy): domain Eukaryota; kingdom Viridiplantae; phylum Streptophyta; class Magnoliopsida; order Brassicales; family Brassicaceae; genus Odontarrhena; species Odontarrhena argentea. Next base: position 19,308 of record OVAF01000029.1, read on the forward strand.
TATGCTGTGCGTCGTTCTGCTTATCAGCATTCTCATTCGACGATTTCATAATAAAAAAAGAGTTATTTCAACAAGCTGAAATAACTCTTTTTTATATTAAGACTCTTGATTCGCTTGTTCTTCTAAAATTTTCTTCATCATCGCAACCATGTCATCACGTAATTCTGGGTGTTGCAGGGCCATTTCAATTGTCGTTTGAACGAATCCTAGCTTTTCACCTACATCGTAGCGCTTTCCTTCGAAATCGTAAGCAAATACACGTTGGATTTCATTTAAGCTTTGGATTGCATCTGTTAACTGAATTTCACCACCAGCACCGACATGTTGCTGTTCTAAGAACATAAAGATTTCAGGCGTTAAAATGTAACGGCCCATAATCGCTAAGTTTGAAGGTGCTGTACCTTGTGCTGGTTTCTCAACGAAATTGCGAACTTGGTAACGACGACCTTCTTGTTCTAATGGATCGATAATTCCGTAACGGTGTGTTTCTGTTTCTGGAACAGTTTGTACACCAATAACAGAAGAAAGTGTTTTTTCATACTCATCCATTAATTGACGTAAACATGGTTTCTCAGCTTGGACAATATCATCACCTAGTAACACTGCAAATGGCTCATCACCAATGAATTTACGTGCACACCAAACAGCATGTCCTAGTCCCTTCGGCTCTTTTTGACGGATGTAATGAATATCTACCATTTTTGAAGAAGCTTGTACTTTTTCAAGCAACTCATATTTTTTCTTCTCTAATAAGTTTTGTTCTAGTTCAAATGCGTTATCAAAATGATCTTCGATAGAGCGCTTTGTTTTACCAGTAACGATAATAATATCTTCGATTCCCGATTTCACTGCTTCTTCTACAATGTATTGAATCGTTGGTTTATCTACTATCGGTAACATTTCTTTCGGCATTGCTTTCGTTGCTGGTAAAAAACGTGTTCCTAATCCAGCTGCTGGGATTATCGCTTTTCTTACTTTTTTCATCACAAAATACCCTCTCTCCTGTCGGAATTAATAGCAATCATTTCCTACATAAAACAAAAGGGAGATTTCGCTCCCTTTTGTTCCTTACTACTTAAAATTACTTTGTATTATAAACGATTCATAATGTCTTCTTTAATAGTAAGTAACTTTTGTTCACTATTTTGTAAAGAACTATCTTGTACACCGAAGTAGAACTTAATCTTCGGTTCAGTTCCAGATGGACGTAGGCAGAACCATGAACCATCCTCTAATTGATATTTTAACACATTTGATTTCGGTAAGTGAATCTCTTCTTTATGTCCATCTTGTAAAGATGTAATGATGCTTGCTTTATAATCTTCAACTGCTACGACTGTTAAGCCTGCTACTTCTTTCGGAGGATTCTCACGGAACGTCGCCATCATCTCTTGGATTTGTTCCGCTCCATCTTTTCCTTTTAACGTTAACGATACAAGGTCTTCACGGAAGAAACCATACTTCTCAAATACTTCTAATAGACCATCATATAACGTTTTCCCTTGTGATTTGTAGTATGCAGCTACTTCACATGCAAATAGGACAGATTGTACTGCATCTTTATCACGGCAGAATGGACGGATTAAATAACCATAGCTTTCCTCATAACCGAATTGGAATTCGTATTGTCCGCTTTCTTCATACTGTCTAATTTTCTCACCGATAAATTTAAATCCAGTTAACGTATCAACTGTATCTAAACCGTATGCTTTTGCAATTGTACGGCCAATTTCAGACGTTACGATTGTTTTTAATACGACACCGTTCTCTGGAAGTATTCCGTTTTCTTTCTTTTGAGATAGTAAGTAATCAAGCATTAATGCACCTGTTTGGTTTCCTGTTAATACTTGGAACTCACCATTATGATTACGAACAGCTACACCTAGACGATCTGCGTCAGGATCAGTTGCGATTAATACATCTGCGCCTACCTTTTCACCGTCACGAATTGCATACTCAAACGCGGCGTGCTCTTCTGGGTTCGGTGATTTTACTGTAGAGAAGTTTGGATCTGGTAACTCTTGCTCTTTTACAACTGTTACATCTGTAAATCCAACTTCTTCTAAACCACGGCGTACAGAAATATTTGATGTTCCGTGTAATGGTGTAAAGACGATTTTTAAGTCTTTGCCGGCCTTTTCCACCATTTCTTTATTAATGATGACATTGTTCAATTCTGCAGCATATGCATCATCTACTTCTTGTCCAATAATATGTAATAAACCGTCAGCTTTTAATTGCTCTACATCAGCGACTTCAACTGTTAATTCATCTTCTATTGCATCTACGTAGCTAATTAACTCATCCGCTTCTTTTGGCGGCAACTGTCCACCATCTTCACCGTATACTTTGTATCCGTTATATTCAGGCGGATTATGGCTTGCCGTAAGAACGATTCCACTTACTGTATGTAAATGACGAACTGCGAAAGAAAGTACTGGCGTTGGACGTAAGCTTTCAAACACATATGTTGTGATACCACGTGCACCAAGTGTAGCAGCGACTTCCATTGCAAACTCAGGTGATTTATGACGAGAATCATAGGCTACAACAACACCTCGTTTTTTCGCTTCCTCACCTAACTTTTCAATAAAGCTTGCTAATCCTTTTGTTGCTTTACGAACTGTATATACGTTTAAACGGTTCGTACCAGCACCAAGTTCACCACGCATACCACCTGTGCCGAACTCTAGGTTTTTATAAAAGCTATCCTCGATTTTCTTCTCATCTTGGTTCATGTTTTCTAGCTGTTCTTTTAATTCTGCATCTAATTGTGCGTAAGAAAGCCAGCGACTAAATTCTTGTTTCCAATTCATTCTTCTCTCTCCTCTCGCTCGTCATACCTTTATTATATGAAAAAAACATGCCGTATCTCAATATTTTATAAAATCTAGCAGGATTTTACTAGGAATATTTGTATACACTATTGTTAAATACTCCACTAAAGGGAATGAGGATTATGCACGAATGGGGCTTGTCAGAAGAGCTCAAAATACAAACAAAGCAAATGATTGAAATTGCTGAAAGAGAACTATCGATTATGAGGAATGCAATCGATAAAGAAGATGAATGCATTTTATGCAAAATGGAAGATATTCATCATATGTTGGCAAATGTACAAACATTGGCAGCTACATACTATATTCAGGCATATTTATCACCTTATACGGAAAGTTCATCTTTTATTACAACAGCTATCCAACATTTAAGCGCCAGAAAACATGGTGCTCTTATCGTTGTGGAACGAAACGAGACGCTTGAAGCTTTCATTCAAACTGGAACGACATTAAACGCTCATTTAACTGCACCATTACTCGAATCAATATTTTATCCAGGTAACCCTCTTCATGACGGTGCCGTTCTCGTAAAAAATAATCATATTGTCTCAGCTGCTAATATTCTTCCTTTAACGAAAAGTACAGAAGTTGATCCTGAGCTGGGAACACGGCACAGAGCTGCAATTGGCTTATCAGAAAAGAGTGATGCACTTATATTAGTTGTCTCTGAAGAAACGGGCCGTACTTCTTTTGCCTTAAATGGGATTTTGTATACGATTTCTTTATAAAGTGAAACTTTAATCACCCCTCACCAATCAAGAGTTTACGAGCAGCTCGATCCACACTTAACTTCTTTGCTTCCGCTGAATTTTTGAGGTCAGGGTCTTACTGCCCGGCAAATAGCTGGATAAACAAACCTATAAAAAAGAAGACTGTTCCAAAATATTGGAACAGTCTTCACTTATACTCTTATTCTTCTCCGAAACGCTCCACAAGTGTTGCAAGTGTACGTACCATTGCACCAGTTGCTCCAGCTGGCCCTAAGTCGTGCGCGCCTTTTGTTTCTGATGTTCCAGCGATATCTAAGTGTACCCACGGTGTATCTTCAGCGAATTCGCCTAGGAATGTACCTGCCATAACCGCATGTCCTTCACGGCCTGGTGAGTTATTTAAATCAGCAAACTTACTGTTTCTCACACGTTCTTTATCACGATCAAAAATCGGTAGTTGCCAAATTGGCTCATCTGTTTCCATAGAAGCCTCTAGCACTTGCTCAAATAACTCTTCATTATTTGTCATTGCGCCTGTCGTATAGTTTCCAAGTGCAACAATTACACCGCCTGTTAATGTTGCAACATCAACAAGGTAGTTTGCACCAAGTTTTTTCGCATACGTAATACCATCAGCTAAAGCTAGACGACCTTCTGCATCCGTATTTAATACTTCAATTGTCTTTCCGCTCATAGATGTGATTACATCGTCTGGCTTAAATGCCGTACCACTTACAACGTTATCAGTTGAAGGAATAACAGCGATCACATTTTGTTCTGGGCGCAGTTCTCCGATAATTTCCATCGCACCTAATACAGCAGCTGCACCGCCCATATCACCTTTCATACCAACCATGCCTTCACGTGGTTTTAAAGAATAACCACCTGTATCGTATGTAATACCTTTTCCAACGAATCCAATGACATCCGTCCACTCTTCTTTTCCTTTATAAATAAGAGCGATCATTTTTGGTGGCTCTACACTACCTTGGTTTACTGCAAGTAATGCACCCATACCAAGATCTTCCATCTCTTCTTTCTCAAGAACTTTATAGTCCATATCATACTTCTCCGCTAACTCAACAGCATACTCAGCAAGCTTTGTCGCTGTTAATACGTTTGGCGGCATATTTACAAGTGTACGAGCCGAGTTTGTTGCACGTCCATGTACGTAGCCAACTGTTAATGCGGCTTCAATTTCTTGTGCATCTTCCGCTGTAATAGCCGTGAACTTCTCTAACTCTTCACGATCCTTTTTATCTGATTTATACGTTTGTAACTCATATGTACCAAGGCCTTGTACTTCTGCTGCAATATGAGCTACATCAATCGCATCTAATTTCTCTGTTACGAAAGAATCAAGTAAGATTGCTGCATCTTGTACTTTTGCTACTTGTAATGTTTTAAACGCTTTTCCAAGAGCCGCACGTAACGTTTCTGTCGTGTAAGACTCTTTCTTGCCTAAACCAACAAAGTAATAACGTTTCACATTTGTTTTTCCTAAGCTATGTACTTTCGAAATGGCCTTTTTCTTCGTAGATAATTCTTTCTCTTCTAGTAAAACTTGTAATTGTCCTTCAAACGCTTTGTCCAGTTCTTGTACAAAACTACTCATTTTCTCTTCTTCAAATAGAGCAACAATCACTACTTCATGACCTGCTAATTCTTTTTGTACTTGAAACATGTTCAGACCCCCTAAATTTCTCTACCACCATTATAACTTTATTTTCTATAAAATGCGACAATTCCAACTACAGTTATATGACGTGTAAAATCTCCTCTATTATGAAATAAGCCAAGAAAAAAAGTCTAGCGTAATTACAACTAGACTATCTTTGTTTTAAATATTGACCACGAAACACTTGCATCGTTTCGTCTTGATTTAACATCGTTAACTCTTCTTCTGTAAACTTACCATTTCCTACTTTTACTACATACACATTTACTTTTTTCTTACCCCATTGGCTATAAACATCTTTCACCGTATCATAATATAGATCAAGACGGTTTCCTTTTATTGCACCGCCCTTATCAGCTACTACACCATACCCGTAACCTGGCACGAAGAGAATCGTTCCAATCGGGAATACGCGTAAGTCCGCAGCAATTGTGGAATATAAATCCCTTTTCACTTTAACACCTGAATATGTAATACCATACTCTGGATGCCCTGGCCTCTTACCAGTTGACTCAATCCCCGATGTATAACCTGTTGCAGTCATTTCAATTGAACGATATTTAGACCAGTCGTTTGCCTGCTCTAAAGCATTTATCACTTCTTTACTCGGAGCAACATTTCTCTTAACTTCTGCTGCATGTACTTCTTTTGCACTCGTTCCCTCATATTTCTTTACAATCTCTAATAGAGAAACTCCTGTGAAAGCATTCCATGTTACGCATAATGCAATTGCAAGTAAACAAGTCATCATAATGCGAATACAATATCGTTTTAACATTTTTATATTCCACACTCCTTCATCGTTAATCATTCCCTATACGATGAAGGAATATGCAAAAAAAATAATCTCCAAATGAATTGGAGATTAAAACATTTGATATCCGCTTTTCCGAAGTTTCTTGATCACGACTCCTGCTAAAGCAGCCCCTACTAATCCAGTAGATAGAATAAATAAGTCTGCTTGTCCTAAGTGCGATACACTTGTCCCAAATGAAGAAAATGTTTCTTTCGGCTTTGAAAAATAATCCCACATACTCGCTTTATTAATAATAAGCATACAAACAATCGGATACACAATAACCATTACCCATGTAGCCCGCAAAATCATGTTGAGTAAAAATCCAATTCCAAAGAACAAAATAAAGAATAACATCATTGAAATAAGTAGTACCGGTATACTCACTCTTTTTCCCTCTCCTTCGCACGTGCCGTAAATACGTGATAAGCTGTATAACCAAATGATTCTCCTGGATTTAATGTTTTGTCCACTTCAAGATGTAGTTCTGATCTTCCTTCTAACAAATATTTAATAAGTACAGACGTATTCGGATCGTCCGCAATCTTATCTGGATGTAAGAACGCCACTTCAGACAATTCTTTCTCCTGTACAATAATATTTTCTCCTTCAGGCTCCAAAAGGAAAATAATCATATTATCACTAATTTCATCACGAATAACACCCGATCGAACACCAATGATCCCCTTCACATGAGCGACAATGCCTGTCTCTTCTAACACTTCGCGTTTCACAGCTTCATCAACTGTCTCACCTTCATTTACAAAACCAGCCGGTAAAGACCATTTCCCTTTTAATCCACTGTATTTCTTCTTAACGAATAGCCACCTGCCATCTTTTGTAGCTACTAGACCGCTAACAGCTAGCCATACCTTCCCTCGTTTCTCCATGATGTAATAACCTCCTCCATCATAACGGACAGAATATTCTTTCTTTTTTATATATTATACTATATTTTTAATATGAAAAAAGCAGAAACAGCGCTTAGCCGTTTCTGCTTTTTCTACTATATATTAAAAGAACTTTAATTTACCTTTTTTAAGAACTAATAAAGGTCCACCTAATAAGAACAGGTAGCGGTTATCGATTACTTTCTTCATGAAGGAAGCTTTCCAACCTGTTAACTTTTTACCCATAACAACACCCATTGCATCGTCATGACCTAAAGAACATACAGATCCTTTATTATCGAATGCGAATTTTTTCATTTCGCCCTTGCCACGAACTAATACAGTTAAGTTGTGTGCAATGTTGTAACCTTGTTGAATTGCAATTTGTGCTGTTGGTGGGTATGGACGGTTAATTTCTTCGTTAATAATTAACGCGGCATCACCAACCATGAATACCTCTTCGTATCCTGGAGCGTGCATGTACTCATCAACTTTTACACGTCCGCGCATTGCTTCAAAGCCAGACTCTTCTACAATACCATTACCACGAACACCTGCAGCCCAAACTACTGTTTCAGACTTAATTAATTCCGTATCATCGCCATTTGCAACGATAATTCCTTCTTCAGTTGCTTCTTTAATTGCTGTACCGATGCGGAATTCTACGCCTTTTTTCTCAAGTTGTTTTACAGCGTATTCTACTAATGCTGGATCGAAACCTGGAAGTGCTGTTGGAGCCGCTTCTACACAAATGATACGTGCTTTTTCACGTGGTACATTGTACTGTTTGCAAAGTTCAGGAACACGGTTTGCAAGCTCACCTATGTACTCGATACCAGTAAATCCAGCACCACCAACAACGATTGTTACTAACTCATCGCGCTTCTCATCTGCATATTTAGCGAAACTAGCTTCCATATGCTCACGAATTTCACGAGTTGCATTAATGTTAGCGATTGAGAATGCATGCTCTTTTAATCCTGTAATTCCGAATGTTTCTGATTCGAAACCAAGACCGATTACTAAGTAGTCATACTCTAACTCGCCGTCTTTTAAGATAATACGTTTTTCAGCAGCTTTAATTTCTACTACTGTGTCTTGTACAAAGTTCACTTTATTTGTATCAATAACGTCTTGAATATCTAGACAGATTTTTTCATCTTGTAATGTACCAGCTGCGCTCTCGTGTAACCAAGTCGCTTGGTAGTGATAGCTGTTGTTGTTTACTAACGTAATTTCAGCTTCATTTACAGATAATGCTTTTTGCAGACGAACAGTCGTAATCATCCCGCCATAACCTGCACCTAAAACTACGATTTTTGGAGTCTTCACCAAATCACAACCCTTTTCTTTATATAATAGTAATGAGAAATAATACCAAGTACTAAAAACTCTATTTGTCAAGAATGTGGAATTTATCACATTCTATATCATAACAAAACGCAGTCAAAAAATCGTACGAATTTTGTCATAGAAATTTAACATAATACTTCCCTATATTAGTCGGTTTTATTCCAGAATTCAAGCATCTGGCGAATTATCAATATTTTAAAATAACATAGCGTTTTCAAGGGTTTCTCAGCCTTTTTTTCATGTATTTTCCTTTCTGTATATTTTATACAATAAAAAAGAACCTATGCGAAAACTTACACACAATTCAGTCGTTTTCAGAAGTATTATGAACTCAAATATGCTATCATTTATTTGAAAGTGTCATCATTTGCAGGATTTTCGTGTACATATGAACAATATATGAAATCAATATCAAAATTCCATCTATAGGGGGAATGAAAGTGGCAGAAAATCAAAAAGTTTACGACATAACAATTATTGGTGGTGGTCCAACGGGACTGTTCACAGCATTTTATGGCGGTATGAGACAAGCAAGTGTAAAAATCATTGAAAGCTTACCTCAACTTGGAGGACAATTATCCGCACTCTACCCTGAAAAATACATTTATGATGTGGCTGGATTTCCAAAAGTGCGTGCACAAGAATTAGTCGATAACTTAAAAGAGCAAATGAAGAAATTTGATCCAACCGTTTGCTTAGAAGAAGCGGTTGATACGCTTGAAAAACAAGCTGATGGTATATTTAAACTTGTTACGAATAAACAAACTCACTATTCTAAATCAGTCATCATTACTGCCGGCAATGGTGCTTTCCAACCACGCCGCTTAGAATTAGAAGGTACAGCAAAATACGAAAAGAAAAACTTACATTATTTCGTTGATGATATGAATAAATTTGCTGGCAAGCGCGTCGTAGTATTTGGCGGTGGCGACTCCGCAGTAGACTGGACGATGATGTTAGAACCGATTGCTGAAAAAGTTACAATCGTTCATCGCCGTGATAAATTCCGTGCACATGAACATAGCGTCGAAAACTTAATGAATTCTCGTGCAGAAGTAAGTACACCGTATGTTCCAGTTGAACTCATTGGTGATGACAAAATTGAACAAGTCGTTCTTCAGCACGTAAAAACTGAAGAAAAAGTTATCATCGATGTTGATGACGTAATTGTAAACTACGGCTTCGTTTCTTCTCTTGGTCCAATTAAAAACTGGGGCTTAGATATACAAAAAAATAGCATCCTTGTGAATTCAAAAATGGAAACGAATATTCCTGGCATTTACGCTGCTGGTGACATTTGTACATATGAAGGAAAAGTAAAACTTATCGCTTGTGGATTTGGCGAAGCACCGACAGCAGTAAACAATGCAAAAGCTTACTTCGATCCAAATGCAAAACTTCAACCGATGCATAGCTCAAGTATGTTTTAATATAGCAATAAAAAGAACTCCTTTTACGCGAAGGAGTTTTTTATTATTGTGCTACCGTATCCTTCCAAAATATGTTACAATAAAACAGAACAAACGTTCTATTTAATAAGGGGGATATTTTAAAGATGAAAGAACCTATTATCGTAAAAAAAGAAGCTTTCCAAGCAATCGGCGTTTCGGTTACGACGACTAATGAAAAAGAAGCATCTACTGAAGGAAAAATTCCCGAGCTCTGGAACCGATACTTTCAAGAACAAATGATGCATCACATCCCAAATCAACAAACGAAAGAAACACTCGCTTTCTATTCAAACTACGAATCAGATGAAACTGGTACATATACATTTACAATCGGTATGCCCGTTTCTTCACTAAAAGAAGTTCCTGAAAATATGACAACTTTAACAATACCCGCCGCTACGTATGCGGTATTTACAACGAGAAAGGGACCAGTTGCTGAAGTCGTTTGCGAAGCTTGGGAATATATTTGGAAATGGTCGAAAGAAAATAAACGTGCTTTTACAACAGACTTTGAGCTTTATGATGAAAAAGCAACAGATCCAACCAACGTACAATTGGATATTTATATTGCATTAGCCTGAACGACAAAAAAGAAGATACCATTTGGTATCTTCTTTTTTGTCGTTAAATAGCCACTGTGCAAATTCATTATTATTGTCTACAATGAGAAAGTGCAGTATAGAAATATTAGAAACTGTATAAAGTGAAACTATAATCAGCGAGGGACATCTCTCATTGAGTATTAGCCCTCACCAATCGGGCGTTTACTGTTTTTTTAGTTTAAATTTGTCACATAGAAAGGAAGCAATATGGAGGAACTACAACAAAATAAAACTGCTTTAGAAGGAAGCGGAAAACCGTTATTAAAAAATACGAATTTCCTTTTTCTTTGGGCAGCTACTCTTTTTTCAAGCTTTGCTTTAGCCTTTTTTACTTTTTCACAAACGTGGTACATAGCAAAAACATTAAACCTTGAAGCTTCACTCGGTGTTGTTTTCGTAGCTCTTAGTGTTCCAAGGCTTATTTTTATGATTATCGGCGGCGCTGTAGCTGATAAATTCCCGAAAAAAAACATTATGTTTTACTCCAATATTATTCGAGCGATTCTTGTTGCAACCATTCTCACATGGTTTATCGTTGGTGATGTAACACTATATACATTTGCTTTATTCGCTTTATTCTTTGGACTTGCCGATGCTTTCTTCTGGTCAGCAGATGGATCTATCTTACCGGAATTGGTAGGAAAAAGCCGGTTAACACAAGCGAATTCACTTACACAAATGACGAACCAAGCATCGGTCATCTTAGGCCCTGTACTTGGCGGAATTCTTATCAAATTCACAAACTACGAGACAATATTTTCTATTACAATTTTATTACTGATTGTCGCGGCCATACTCGTTCAAAAAATACAATTTACGATGCCAGAACTAAAAGATACGGATAAAGGTATGTTCACTTCCATTAAAGAAGGAATCTTATATGTAAAGGAATCACCATTCCTTTCAACTTTCCTTATTTGTAGCGCCTTTTTAAACTTATTTTTGATCGGCCCGATGCAAGTTGGTTTCCCGCTTTTTGTTAAAAACGTGCTGCATGGTGATTCACTCCAGTTTAGTTACTTAGAAGCATCTGTAGGCGGCGGAATGGCAATCGGTGCTGTCATTGTCGGTTTAAGAAATATTAATCGTAGGCGCGGTCTTTTTTGTATTATCATGATGCTATTGTCTGGTGTATTCTTCTTAGCCATCAACTTTAGCACCGTACTTTGGCAAGCACTATTAGCCGGCATGTTTTATGGTATTACAATTGCAATGGCTATCGTTCCGCTTATGGCGATGATTCAATCGACAGTAAAAGAGGAAATGATGGGACGCGTAATGAGCTTACTTATGCTATCATCAATGGGCTTTATCCCGCTCTCTTATGCATTCACATCAATCGCACTTGCACTGGGAATTCCAATCGTAACCGTTATGAAAAGCGGTGCAATTGCTGTTATCGTCTTCGTACTATTTGTAGCGATTCGTGTTCCAGTTGTAAGAAAGTTCGACTAGCTACTTGGAGTCATGTATTATACGCATGGCTCCTTTTTAAATGGATCAAATAACGCTATCCCCTTACTTCTTCTCAGTGCTGCTCCCCATTCTAATCCAACCTCTAAAAATAAATCTCGCACTGTACTATATAAAAGTGCCTTCACATTTTTACGGATTTCCCCGTATTTATAAGCTCTCACGACACTCTTCACTCGCCAAATGAAATTTCCATACACTTCTTCATCAGCTAATATTTGCTCTAGTAAAACACCTTGCTCTAGCAATCCGCTCTTTTTATATGCAAGTTCTACCTTACTCCAAAATATATTAATCTTCTTCGGATTACTCGTCATCGGCAGAAGTGCGTATATAAAAGGCTTCGGTATATCATGACGGCAATACGTCTCATCAAGCTCGTACGTTATTTTTCTTTTCTCTTTTATTTGTGGAATGTTTTTAGAAAGAATTGTTTCCCTCTCGTTTTTTTGTTCCTTTCCGCTACAGCCAGCTGCATAATCCTCACTTTTACAAGCGGACATTTTCATACGGTCATCCATGCGGTCAATTGCAGATATAAGAAAAATATATAAATTCGCACTATACCCGCCGCGCTTATGTCTTTCTTTTGTTGCAACACGCTTTATAATTCCTAGTCCCTCTAACTTTGCAATTGAACGGCGTACTGTACGAATACTCTTTCCAACATTCTTCGCAATCGTCTCCATTAACGGACAGGCGACTCCTACTGTTTTTTGTTTCTCATTCACCGCATACTTTCCTAAAAAATGAATAATGATAGAATCAGTTTTATTCAATTGAAATCGGTAGCACTTCAAAACTTGTTTTTGATATGTATTAAACTCTTCTTTACTTCGAAATTCACTATATGGTTTCATTAAATTATATAAGCTTCCCATTTATATCACCTCATTTATAAGTAAGAGGCAGGAAGAGAATTTGGCGTGGAATTTAATATTTTTTTAATGGAGATGAAAATATGATCGTAATTAGCGCTTGTTTAGGTGGTATCGCTTGTCGATATGACGGAAATGACAATCTCGTTTCAAAAATAGAGGAGCTTCTGCAAAAAGAAGATACCGTCCTCATTTGTCCTGAAGTATTAGGGGGACTACCAACGCCTCGTCCTTCCGCTGAAATTATTGGCGGGAATGGCGACGACGTTTTGGACGGAAAAGCGAAAGTGATGACAAAAGATGGTGAAGATGTCACAGAAGCTTTCGTAAATGGCGCTTATAAAGCATTAGAACAAATTAAAAATTTACAACCAGAATATATTATTTTAAAGGAACGTAGTCCATCTTGTGGTAGTTCTACGATTTATACTGGAGAATTTAACGGTAATAAGCAAACTGGTTACGGGGTAACTACTGCTTTATTTAAAAGATACGGATTTAAAGTCATTTCAGAAGAAGAATTTGAAAGCAAAAAAAGGAATTGACCCTGTTCGTCAATTCCTTTTCTATCTGTCTTATTTCACGCCTAATTTTTCTTTCACTTTCGCTGGAAGCTCGTCTTTCTTCACTTCTTCCCAAGCTGTTACACCTTTTTTATCTGAGTGATATACGCGTAGGAATGCTTCTTTACGAAGATTTTTTTGAGCTATGAATTCTAATTCTTTCTCTTTACCGTCTTTATCAAAGCCAGTCAGCTTATATTCATAATCTTTAAATTTCTGCCCATCACTAGCTTTACTATCAAATTCTTTTCCATCTACTGTAATTTGAACATAATACTCATCTTTACCCATACGGTTTAAATCACAACCAACTAACAGACTTGCAAATACAACTAAAATACTAAATAGTGCAATGTATCTTTTCATTTCCTTCACCTCATATGTTTTTCTTATATTCTTATCTTAAAGCGCAGAGCTTAAAGAAGAAATTCAAAAACATGACATGAACATTACACTTTTGTAAGATAATAATTATTTCTTCACTTTAGAAATCGTCATTCCATCACCAATTGGAACGAGTACAGATTCTAAATGCAAGTCGTTTTCTATTATTTCATTAAACTTCTTCATAACTTCTGTATAACGTTTTTGTTTCGCACACTCATCACCTACACTACCGCCAATAACGTCTTTCACGCCAATTTCGCCACTTATCACGTAATTTCCTTATACCGTTTATTACGCCCTCAATTATAATCTCTATTACAAGATATCTCACTAAACTAATAATAGGTTTAATTACGTATCTCCCTATGAATTCAAGAATATCCTCCATCATATTTTCCTCCTTCTTTCAAAAGGAAGCTGCTACTACGCGTCCTCTTACGTTCAGTTACAACCGCTGTCCTACTGCGATATATACCAACAAGAATAATACGACAACAACATCCACAATAACGCTATTGAATTTGGAAGAAACTTCGGTAAATACTGATACTATAGTTAACATGGCTAATACAAACACTTTCCATCTATATTCGGGTATGCTCCCAAAAACTTTATAAAATCAACGAAAACTTTACTACAACTCTTCCCGTAACTAATTTATTATCGTGGTAAACCGTCTTCCACTACATCCGTAACAGTTCCATTCGGTTCAAAGATTACACGTAATGATCCTTCTCCACCATAACCAGTATAGTCATATACTGAATAAGATTTATATTTCTCAATCACATGTGGCTGTCCAATTGCAGCTTTTACTTGATTCGCAGGCATACCTTTTTTGATTTTCAAATAGTGATTGTAACTTACTGCTGCCGGATTGTTATTTACATCTTTATACCACGGTACACGATCGTTTTTTTCTTCATATTCCTTTACAGGCTCTTCAATACGTTTCGTAGATACCCGATTCTCTTTATCTTTCTCTGTATCTTTCTCTGTATCCTTTATAGCAGTACGTTCAATATTCACAACGTAACCATATGTATTTAATTCAACCATAATTTCATATGTACCATCTGTATCTTTTTCAGTATAAAATACGCGTTTTTCATTGTTATTATAATGTTTTATGTTCTCACCACCGTAGTCAATCGTATTAAGAATATCCGTATACATCATACCTTCCTCAATCTTTTTAGATTCATCATGAGAAATGTAACGCTTCTGTGATGATGGAGCGTCCTCATTTTTAATACTTTCACGTTTACTCGTAGTCATAGGTGTTTTCTTCTGTTCTTTTAGTACGTCACCTTCCGCCTTCGCTGGTTGCTTTACTCCTACTTTTGTTAATACGTCTGTATCGCTAGAACAAGCTCCCAAAATCGATACTGTAGTCAACGCCATCCCTACTATAAGTACTCTCTTAAATGACTTCACTCTAATCCCCCCGGTATTTTTTAATATCTAGTAATCAACGTATTTTAATTAATACGGAACTATTCAGTTCTATACAATTTGCTATAGCCTTCTCCCTCATGCACCTTTTTTATATAAAGTGAAACTTTAATCAGCCCTCACCAATCGGGCTTTTATGGAATAAATCTACCTATTAGTCATAACCGATGCAGCTACAGCTAATCCAAACATGGTCACCAATCATCTTCGTTACAAATATTAACATTAAATATAATTAATAAATAGTATATTTCTCCTATTCATTTACATTTCTGTTGCATAATCTTATCTTAAAACGAACAATATGAAACTCGATTAATCATATATCCCGTATATAATAACATTTAAATTAAATTCTAAAGTAACTTTACATGCATTTTCTGTTTTAACGCCAAAATAAAAGACCTTCCTAACGATTTTATTCTATCGCTAAAAAGGTCTTTCCTATTTTGGCTAAAAACTTAGCACTCTTCTGGCTTACCAGCATTCGTCGCTGTACGGAAAGATGATCCAAATCTGCATGATGCGATTGTGTATAGATAATCAATCTTGAATTATGCGTTCAATTTAAAGCAGTTTAAAAAATAATAATTCCTTATTCAATTAACATATGCATTAGTTTAACAACCTAATGCTGCTGTACCAACTGATAGTTTAGTTTTCAATATGTGAAAAGGGATTTCTAAATGATGAATTGAATATATATTTATTGTTTACTCGTTTTTGAGAGGTTCCTTTATGGGAAGATAAGCTTTACTATATTCCTGTACTTCACACAGTTCTATAATAACTAATAGTGATGCTGTGACGTGATTTTCTATTAGTGAGATAAAGTATTTTTCAATTCATTTATTATAAATTGCGACTCTCGTCCTCAAGAATTATTTCTTTTGGGTGAAAGTTTTTTTATGATATAAGTTTCATTCTGTCATAATTTAAAGGTTTCGAGAGGAGAAATAATATGAATCCTATTTTATTAGATGTTCCGTTACAAATAGAAACAGACAGACTCATTCTTCGAGCACCACTTCAAGCAGGTGAAGGGAATGTAGTACATGAAGCTATTAAAGATTCAATTCGTGAATTAAAGCCATGGTTGTCTTTATTCCAGTCCATTCCTACTGTTGAAGAAACGGAAATTCTCCTGAGAAATGCGCATATAGATTTTTTGAAAAGAGAAAGCTTTCGCTATCTTATCTATCATAAAGAGACGAATGATTTTGTTGGAACAGCTAGCCTTCATCGAATTGATTGGAAGGTTTCTAAATGTGAAATTGGATACTGGATTAACACGCAATTTAGTGGCAGTGGATATATGACAGAAACAGTAAGTGCGTTAACAAACCTTGGATTTCAGTTATTCAAATTTAGAAGGATTGAAATACGATGTGAATGTAATAACACGAAAAGTCGTGCACTCCCTGAAAAACTAGGCTTTGAACTTGAAGGGATATTACGTAATGAAGATTTTTCAGCTGACGGCAAACAACTAACTGATACTTGCATCTATGCAAAAATAAAGTGAAATATTGATTAGCCTTGGTAATCGGGCTTTTACGGCAAAAGAAAAGACCTCCTTAACGATTTTATTCCATCGCTAAAAAGGTCTTTTTCTATTTCGGCTAAAAACTTAGCACTCTTCTGGCTTACCAGCATTCGTCGCTGTACGGAAAGATGATCCGCATCCGCATGATGCGATTGCGTTTGGATTGTCGATTGTGAATCCGCCGCCAAGCATCGATTGTTTATAATCAATTTTTACTCCTTTAACAATTGGAGCACTTTCTGTATCGATAACAAATTCAACACCGAAAAACTCAAGAACTGTGTCGTCTTCTTTTGGTTCTACTTCAAATCCTAAGCCGTAAGAAAGGCCAGTACATCCGCCGCCGTGTACAGCAAGGCGCACGTACTTCTCTCCATCTTCAGCATCTTTTAACATATCTTTAATTTGAAAAGCTGCTTGTTCTGTTACTTCAATCATGAAATACACCATCCTTTCTGTTCTCATTCTATTATACATCTTTACGCTTCTATCTTGTACTCATACACTCCGCGGCAAATTACTTCCGCAGGCCCTTTCATCAACACGTTTCCTTCTTCAGTCCAAGCAATCATTAAATCGCCGCCAGCTAAATGGACTGTAATTTCCTTACCACGTTCCATCTTTCCATTTAAAATAGCAGCGACAACTGCAGCGCACGCTCCTGTTCCGCAAGCTTGCGTTACACCAGATCCACGTTCCCAAACGCGGAAATTCATCTCTGCATCATTCAAAATCTCGATGAATTCAACATTTACTCGCTCTGGGAACATTTCATGTGTCTCCAGGACTGGACCAAGTGTTGTAAGAGGTGCTTGCTCTACATCATCAACAAAAATAACCGCATGCGGATTCCCCATTGAAACAGCTGTAAATGCATAGCGATGATTATTGTATAAGAAGTTTTCACGAATAAATGGTGTTTCACCTTCACCAAGCATCGGTATTTCTGCACGTGTTAAACGCGGTGCTCCCATATCGATTTTCGCTAATGTAACTTTCCCTTCTTCTACCGTTACTTCCGCTGTTACAATACCAGCTAACGTTTCAATTGTGAAAACTGTTTCTTCTACTAGTTTATGCTCATACGCATATTTCGCTACGCATCGTAAACCGTTACCACAACTCTTTCCTTCTGAACCATCATTATTAAACATGCGCATTTTCACCGGAGCTACGTCAGATGGACAAATTAAAATCATCCCATCTGCTCCAATACCAGTATTAATATTTGAAACCTTTTCCGCCACAAGAACTAAATCTTCTTCAGGAATTTGTTCTTCAAACATATTTACATATATATAACTATTGCCAAGACCATGCATTTTTGTAAAAGAAAATTGGCTCATTTATATTCACTCCAAAAATAATTTGTTATTTTAAGTATAGAATGCATGCTTTTAGAACACAATATGAATGTCCCCCGTTTCTCATATTTGACAACGTTTGGCGATGAGCCACTCTTACACACATTGTGTAAGAAAAAAGCCCTTCTAAAAAGGGCCTTTTTTTATTTATCTATAGTATTAAACTCCCCTACGAAATAACATTTTATCTAATGAAAAAGGTGCTGCTGATTGCAACACCTTAAAACATTGGATTTTCATCCAAATAATCATATACATTATTGACCAGTTCTTCTACTGTAGCACCTTGTACAACTTCACCATTTACAAGTGCAAACGGTCCTTCAAAACAAATGCCACAATATCCTAAACAACCATACTCCATTACATCTAAATTCGGATCTTTTTCTAATTTCTCTAAAGCTGCTTGTGAACCACTTGCAAGGTTACCTACACAAAATTCAATTAATGGTTTAATCAAAATTCTCCCCCCTGTACTACAAAACAAATTACCTTCTGACTCCATCTATAAGAAGAAAACTAAGCTGTCTCTTGTTGTTTTCGTTATACATCCTAAACTATTTAGTTACTTCACTATTTCACTTCAAAGTAGATGGTTTTATTTTATATAACATGCTACTTGCAATAAAATAGTAACTAAAAAGGCAAAACAGTTTACTTTACTTTTCTTCTTATTGTACAACAGAGTATTCATTCATGCATTGTTATTTGTTCACAAATTCGATATAATTTGATTGAGTAAAGTCAAAATATTTTATTAATATAAAATTTTATGATTAGGGGATATTTCAACAGAAAAGGGGTAATCCATCATGAAACACCTCGTAATACTAGGTGGCGGCTACGGTGGAATGAGAATTCTACAAAGGCTACTTCCAAGCAACCAACTTCCAGATGATGTACAAGTGACATTAATCGACAAAGTACCATATCATTGCTTCAAAACTGAATATTATGCATTAGTTGCGGGTACTATTTCAGAAACACATATTCGTATACCGTTTCCCGAGCACCCACGACTCAATATTCAATACGGCACAATAACAAATATTGATCTCGAAGAAAAAGCTGTTCATCTCGATGGCGGCGAAGCGATCCAATATGATGATTTAATTATCGGTCTTGGCTGTGAGGATAAATATCATAACGTTCCTGGGGCGAAAGAATATACACATAGCCTACAATCGATTGAACAAACACGTAAGACATATGAACAATTAAATAGTCTAGAACCAAATGCAACAGTAGCTGTCGTTGGCGCTGGCTTAAGTGGTGTGGAAGTTGCCAGTGAACTTCGCGAAAGCCGTTCTGATTTAAAAATCTATTTATTTGATCGAAAAGATAGAATTTTATTCCCGTATCCAGAGAAATTAAGTAGATACGTAGAAGAATGGTTCGTAAAACATAAAGTTACTATTATAAGAAACTCTAACATTACAAAAGTGGAACCAAATATTGTGTATAACCACGATGAACCACTTGAATGTGATGCAATCGTCTGGACAGCTGGTATTCAAGCAAATGAAGTTGTTCGAAACCTTCCAGTTGAACAAGATGGTAGCGGACGGGTTGTCTTAACTAAATATCATAATATTCCAAATAACGAGCACGTGTATGTTGTAGGAGATTGCGCAGCACTTCCACACGCTCCATCTGCCCAACTTGCTGAAGGTCAAGGAGAGCAAATTGTCCAAATATTATTAAAACGTTGGAACAATGAACCACTTCCTGACGAACTACCTATAATCAAATTAAAAGGTGTTCTCGGCTCTCTTGGTAAGAAGCATGGCTTCGGTTTACTTGCAAACCAACCATTAATGGGACGTGTACCAAGATTATTAAAATCCGGTCTACTTTGGATGTACAAATATCATAAGGGTTAATATCTTACAGGCTGTCTACTATGTAGACAGCCTCTTTGCATCAGTTTTTAAAAATTATCAGACACATCTTTCTCAATATGTATAATGATTTATTTTTCATTTTTATATTAAAAACTATTGATAAACAGTGTATGCTATTTGTAAGTTGTCTTATTATTTCCTTTAAGACCGAATTCATTCGGTCTTATTTTTTATGTGATAAATACTTTTGTAGGAGGCATTACATTCAACTTATGAACTTATCGAAACTAAACAATCGAATAGAAGCGAAAAAGAAAGAGTTAATCTATCTCGTTGAACGATACGGATTAACTCATAATAAAGTGATTTCTTTCAGCCAAGAATTAGATCGTTTACTTAATTTATTAATAAAACTCAAGATGAAGAAAAAACGTTGCTCTTTATAACCCTTATCCTCCCTTTTTTGATACGATATAAATAGAATCAGAAAGGAGCGATTTATGTTTATATTAAAAGACGTTATATATAAAGATATCCTACACATTCCTTATTTACAGATTCAAAATGAAAAAATCACTTGCATTATCGGTGAAAGTGGAAGTGGAAAAAGCACATTGCTTCGCATGTTAAACGATTTACAATCTCCAACATCCGGTACAATTGAATATAACGGAAAGTTAATTTCTGATTATCCGCCTATTCAATTACGTCGTGACGTAGTTATGCTTGGGCAAACTCCACCTATTTTTGATGGAACCGTTAAAGAAAACCTATTAACGGGACTTCGTCTTTCTGAAAAACCATTTCCAAATGATGATGCCCTGCGGAGTGCATTACAAACCGTTAGCTTAGACAAGCAATTAGAAGATAGCGCCTCCTCATTATCCGGCGGTGAAAAACAAAGACTTGCCTTTGCTCGTATTGTACTTATGGATCCGCCTGTCTATTTATTAGATGAACCCACTTCAGCACTAGACAATGATACAGAACGCCGCGTTATGAAACAATTTACTGAACTAGCACGAAAAAAGAAAAAAACAGTTATCTTCATCACACACTCGCAACAACTTCCAAAAGAAATTGCAGACGACATTATTGAAATTAGTAAAACAAACGGTGCAACTAGAAAGGAAGTGCTCTCTATTGAAGGGCGTTATTGAACTCCAAATTTGGCAACTGGCGGCTGCCTATATTTTTATCCTTATCTTAATTGGACTTGTAAAATTAAAAGGAATACCTCGTGAAAAACAAATCGCGCTCGCAACATTCCGTATGACGATTCAGCTCGTACTTGTTGCATATGTCCTTACATACGTATTTGAAAACAGTAATCCATTTTATACAATTGCTCTCATTACTTCTATTACTACCTTTGCAATTTTTAATATTTATAAACGAGTTAATATCCCAATGTCTAAAGAATTAAAACGAGTAGCCGCCCTTTCCATGGTCGCTGGATCAATTGGGCCACTTCTACTATTTATCTTTGTTATTATCGGTCATGACCCTTGGTATGCTCCGCAATATATCGTCCCTATTACGGGAATGTTAGTCGGTAATGCCATGACTGGTGTTTCTCTCGGCGCAAATACGTTCTTAAACAATATGAAATCGCAAAGAGGTCAAATTGAAGGTGCACTTATGCTCGGCGCAACACCGAAAGAAGCAGCTGCTCCGCTCATTCGAGACGCTTTTGATTCTGCTATTTTACCAACAATTAATTCTATGGTCGGAATGGGAATTATAAGCTTACCAGGCATGATGACTGGTCAAATATTATCCGGTGTATCACCATTCACAGCCATTCAATATCAAATCGCTATCATACTCGGTATTTCAGGAAGTACCGCTTTCGCTGTCATTATCTTTTTACAGCTTGGATATAAAACGTTCTTTAATAAGCGATGTCAGTTGAAAGAGGTTGACTATGATGCGAAGTGAATCGTAACTTTCGCTCAGTAAATGATGCCCTGTTCTCGGTGAGTGAAATTATATCAACGATTTTTTCAATATATCTATCATAACTTGCAATATATCAACGATTTTTCAAATATATCTATCATAACTTAGAATATATCAACGATTTTGCACGAAATATCGATTTACCGACAAAAAGTGACATAATAAAAAGAGGAGGCTATTCGCCCCCTCTTTTTATTGTCTTACGCCTTCTTAACGAACTGTGATTTTAACTTCATAGCTCCGAAACCGTCGATTTTACAATCGATATCGTGATCGCCATCAACTAGACGGATACTCTTTACTTTCGTACCGATCTTCACAACTGAAGAAGTTCCTTTTACTTTTAAATCTTTAATAACAGTAACAGCGTCGCCATCTTGAAGAACGTTTCCGTTCGCATCTTTTACAACTTTTGCACCATCATTATTTTCAGCTTCTGCGTCTTGGCCCCACTCATGAGCACATTCTGGACATACGAAAAGAACGCCATCCTCATACGTATATTCTGAATTACATTTTGGACAATTTGGTAAAGTAGCCATAAATTCATTTCCTCCGTTCATTATTTATACGTAAAAATCAAAATTGATGTTTACATCTCGATAAATAAAATTTGTATAGCATTTCTTTATAGTGCCATAGTCTCACGTTATTGACAACCCTACCTCAAATTCTCATTTTTTATTGTATTTTACAAAATTTCAATTCGTATGCCTTTTTTCCATTTGCTCTTCTACTAATTTTAAAAATCTTCGTTGTGCATTTTTATTTTTTACCAGCAATCGAACTCTCAGCTTACTTTGTAAATATGAGCGAACTTTGTAGTTCGTAATAAATAACTTTCGATACTTCTCGTCTTCATACATCATTCAAAACCACTCATACTGCTGCAAGTAAAGTATGTTAGCATCAATCTTTTTCGTGTGTAAACCCGTACTTAAACTAATAGATCCTATTAGAGCTTCTATTAATGCTGAAATCATTTCTCTCTCCCCTAATAAACAAAAGAAGAATCTTCACAAGATTCTTCTTTTCAAAATGAACGAGTTCCCTCTAGAAACCCCAATTATTTTCTTCAATATAAATTTGATATTCTTCTACTTCTTCTTCACTTAACTTCTTATTATTTTCATATACCTCTTGCCACTCGAAATAATCTTCATCGAAATAAACAGCAAATTTAATTTTCACATTTTTCTTCTCTGTATAATCATAACCAGTAAACTCTACTACGTCATACTCTTTTTCTTTCTTCACAAACTTCCAAGTTGGATTATCAGTCATAATCTCTAAAGTAACCCCTTCATCACTTGAACGAACAACGTTTTTAATATTCGGCTCAGTTGGTAAAAAGGACAGCCCTAACGCAGCTAAACCAAACACAATCCCGACTATAATCTGTAAACCAATCATACCAGCTACACTAACGCCGCCCTTTGATTGTAAGAAATACGCCTTCTCATGATCAGACGCATCTTCTCCCTTACGAAAAACACGAACAGCATGCTTATAATATAAACGGTTTCCTTGCCATCCAGTAAATATCATCATTCCTAATTGAAGAGCTAAACTAAATGTTACATAAATCCCATCTGGAATATCTATAAAAGGGGGTATAACTATACTAGGTATAGCCAATAACGCAAATATAATAAATAACTTATACATTTTACGATAAGCTAACCAAAAGGTTGGGAAGAAAAAGGCTACCCAATTCCATGTATTCCCTTGCGCAGGATTTTCTATTTTACCCCACTTAAAATCATAATAAGCTGTATTTTTTTGAACAACTTTATGTAATTCTTGCTGAGAAATTGTTTCTTGTAAAACAGTGTCCTTCACGTACATCATCCTTTTCTTATTTCTATATACATTTATTGTATATGTACAAAATAAAGGAATCTAACAAAAAGTACACATATTTCATAAAAATGAACGGAAATCGAATATATTCCGACAATTATCTGTTTCTTATTTCATTTTACTTTTAAATATATTAAAATAATCATGTATCATACCTTTAATACACCAAGTTAATTATTTTATATATTCACTAAAAAGGATGCATCAAAATCATTTTTATACATCTTTTTTAGTGAATATATACTACTATTTTAAAACAAACATCTCGACTTAAGAAAACTCACAAATTAGCCTTCTACTATTTCAAACATATTTCCACTTACACAACTAATGAATAGTCCATTATTAACTTCCTCAATTGATACAATAAAATCTATTACAACAACATTTTTAGGGAGTTTAATTATATCTTTCACTTCGCCACATTCAGCATCAAGTATGATTAATTCTAAATTTGAAGTAGCAATGTAAATTTCTCCATCTTTATATAACAGAACCTTTGTAACATCATGTAGAGTCGTATTGTTCCAAATCACTTTACCTGTTTGAATATTAATACCGCAAATTCTGCCTTCTCCTAAGGACAATACCATCATCTCTCCAGTAAGAAATGGAGGTAATTCAATTTCAAAAGGCATATTTACTTCATATAATTTTTGACCGCTCTTATGGTCATAACATTGTATTTGTCTACTTACATCTTCATATTCATACTCAGTTCTTGTTAATAGTATTTTTGATTCCATTGATGCAATGTAAGAGTACTGTACCTCATCAAAGGCTTTTTCAAAAATTAAGTTACAACCTTCTTTTCCATATTCCCACTTTTGTAATGAATCTATTGCTACACATATAAAATGTTCATTAGTTAAAGTAACTGGTTCATTTGGATTACAATCTTCCATCATTTGTTTCCATAGTGTAGAAGCGTCTAATAATTGAATGGCAATTGCAACGTTACTATATACATCAGCTTCCCCATCTTCATCAAAAGAATTTCCTGCTAACACATAGTAATCTGAGCCAAGATGACACTGCGCCATTTCTCCCCCGACTCGGACATTCTTTTCCCATAATTTCACTCCACTTTCAAGCTCTAATAAAACATTGTAGCCTTCTTGTGTAATAACTAGTAAACGTGGTAACTCTTCTCCCGTAGTTTTTACATCTTGTATAATATGCCCTTCTATTTCTAAATCCCATAGAAGCTCCCCACAACTTGATGAAATAGCGTACAATTTCGCCATACTTTCTCCAAATCGATTCGCATACCAAATAATTGTGACACCATTCACAGTTATGCAATTACAATCTTCTACTATTGGAATATGGCACTGCCAAATTTCTTCTTTCGTTTCACTATCGAGTTTACGAATTCTGTGGTTATTTCCCTCTACATAAAAGATACTCTTCTTATCATGAGATAGTACCGGAGTAAATATCGGGTCAACCTCTCTCCCTTTTAAATACTTCCATTTTAATTCATACTTGTCACTTGTAGAATGATAAGTTCGATACATAATTTCATCATTTCCATTTACAAGTTTAGGAACAAATGGATCAATTCCTAACATTCTATGGTAAGCATCTTTGATTCGAAAAGAATCAACTCCACTCATGTAAATCTGCCCTATCTCCTTTTTAAGAAACGAAAAGAGTACTCGTAAAAATTGCTCGCTATCAACACTAGCTAACTTCTTGCCTCTCTGATTAATAATGAGAAACTCCCCATCTTTCTTCTTAAATTCCATCTTTTTTTCATATTCATTTAAGAAAATTGTAGCGTCATCATATTTAAAAACCTCGATACAAGCATCAAACAACTGACAAATCGGGTCTATTATGTCCGTCTTTTCTTGAAATACAATACTCTCATCTATACTAAGTACTATTTCTCCGACATTTTCTGTTGGCAGTTTATTTAGTTCGATTTGAAACTTTTTCATTATTTTCTCCCTCTATTGCGCGTTATCTAAACTAACTATAATATATGACATAAGATTCTTAAAACTATTATTTGAGGTGACCGAATATGAAGAGTACAATTTGGGCAGAAGATGACTATTTAAAACTAGCACCCATTAACGACGAACTAATCAAAAAAGCAGAAGAGGTACTGAACGTAAAGCTTCCAGAATCATACATAAACCTTCTAAAAGAACAAAATGGGGGAACTCTTCGTCTTGATACTCACCCTACTTCAAAGCCAAATTCTTGGGCAGACGATCACGTTAATGTATCTGGTTTATATGGTATTTCTTTTGATGAAAATGAATCTAGTATTTTAGAGAGTCGCTATTTAATTCGAGAATGGGAAATGCCTGATAATATCGTACTTTTATCTGGTGATGGACATACATGGATTGCATTAGACTATCGAAATGTAGCTGAAAATCCTCCAGTTATATTTATCGATAATGAGTTTGAGGAAATTATTGAATTAGCACCTAACTTTGAAAGTTTCTTACAAAACTTAACTACGTATGAATATGACGAGGAATAAGTCTCGCTCTAAAAAGGATCAAGATTTCATTACAAATTTACACGCCACTTTAAAACCACTCGGCTTTAAGAAAAAAAGACATACATTTTTCAAAGCTGAAAACGGATTTTATAAGCTCATTAACATACAAAAAAGCCAGTTTGGAGATGAATTCTATATAAATATAGGAGTCCACCCTATCGGTCTCCCGCAGCTTATTACGGACCAATTACAATTAAAAGAAAACATTTCAATATTCGATTGCATTCTACAAACGAGAATAGAGCCTATGCATATCAAACAGAACCAGTTATTGCATAATGTTTCACATGAAACTATCGCTATTCCGAATTACCTTTCTACTATTTTCGACTGGTTTCAAACGTGAGCGTCTTATGAAAATCTAGTGGAAATGAATATACATTCCATTACTCCGGTACTAGCTGTCGTTTCAATATTACGAGAAAAAGCGTTTCTGCTTCTTACTTGTTTTTCTTTCTCCAAATTAAAACAGTACGAACAAGCTAATCGCTATTTACAGCAATATTTACATTGCTCCGTGCATCTGAATACCGAGGAAAAAGAGCTCGTATTCTTTCATGAAATTGATATGTATATAAAAAAACTAGTAGAAAGTGCAATATGATTTCACATTTTGCTTTATCACAATTTTATATCCTATCCTACAACTCCCAAGTAATATTCATTTCTTCAAATGACTCCTTACTAACTTCCAATCCTTCGCTATCTTCCGTTCCAATCATTGCTATTTCTTCTTTAGACAACTTAATTTCCTCATTTGGACTTTGGATTTTTTTCTTATACACGAGTTGTAAAAGCTCTATTTGTTCCTCTGTCAGTTCATACTCTTCTTCCAGTCTTTCTATTGCTGATTCTGTATCAAGTAATGGAATTTCTAATAAGAATCCGCCGTGCTCTTCCATCTCTTCAAATGAATCAATTGAATACGCACCGCTATCCTCAATCCAAAATGCAGTTGTAATAAAAGGAACTGTTTCGCCTTCTACTTCTTCTAATACGTATTGAAGTGCTTCTTCTTTCGCAATATCTATTACTTCCGAAGGTGCCCCTTCAAAATAATCTTTCGCATCAATCCACTCATCAATTCTCTCGCTATTCACATCTTGAAGACATACGATCGTGTAATTCGGATGAAACGTAATTGTCCCTTGTCCGCCTTGAGTATTTTGCATACTATAGTTAAATCCATCCCATGAACTTTCATGTGAGAAATCTGGACAATGCGCTACATTAATTGCATGGGCAATCGAATTTAAAACCCAGCCTTTCCATAGTTGTTCTTTATCTATATGTAATTTATATTTACTCATCCGCTTCCCCGCCTACATATTTTTTTATATTATCTGTCGAATTCTCATTCCTTGTAAAGTACTTTTACGGTATGTAACAACATGAAATAACAGTAAACGATTTTTTTAAGGTGAAATTTCAAATGAAATTCCGATGCTTTATTACTTCTATAAATTGTATTGATTATAATCTCATTCAAATAAAAAAAGCGGTCATATCCCTATGACCGCTTTTTTTATTCTATTGTAATGCTCCAATCTCCGTCAGCTTTAACACCAAAGCTATACATTCCTGTGTCTTGGAATACTTGAGAAGCTGAGCCCTCATAACTTCCAATTTTGTTAACAAGCAAGTTTTTATCATTCACTTTAATAATAAAGTTTCTTGAGCCCGTATGTTTAAGTTTAATTATGTGGTTACCACTTGGTACTTCGATAAATACCACATCGTCCCCATGACCGCTAACTGTGCCTGGTGCTTTTTCTCTATTTGGAGAAGCCTTTTGGGTTACCGAGCTACTCCAACCTCCACTTGATTTCACTTCTAAATAGTACTCTCCAGATGAAGGAACCGTTGTTTGGACTGTTCCTTTATAGCTCCCAATAGTATTTACTAATAATTGAGTAGCTGTACCCGAAGAATCTTTTAGATGAACGATGAAGTTTCTTGAACCTTGATTGGTAAACTCAAAGAATGCTAAACCTGAATTCAAATTAATTTTACTTGTAACAGAATCTCCAGATCCTTCTAGTTTTTGTTTACTATTATTGTATGATTCTTCAAGTTTTTTCTTTAACTCTTCCTGCTCTTTTTCTTTAATAATCCTTTGCTCTTCTTTAATTCTAACTTCTTCCTCTTTAATAAAGTTTGCAATAGAATCCTCATTATCAAAAACTTCAATCTTTGTAACAGCAGTCTTATTTAAAACAACAGCCGCTATTTTACCTTCAGAGGAATTGAAAGTGTATACAGAATATCCTTCGTAATCTTCAAAGGAGCGATTATTAAGACTTGCTTCTTCTTTTTTATTAGAAAAATCTTCTTTAGTCATTCCGACTGTAAACATCGATTTTATTTCTTCGATACCATATTTCTTGTATGTAACCTTTTCTTTCTTTTCTTCTTTCTTTTCTTCTTGTTTTGCATTTGCAACTTTTTCAGCAGGCTTATTGTAAGTTGCATTTAATAAAAAAGAACTATCAAAAATAGAGTATCCTACAAATCCTATGACCATAAGAATAGCAAATTTCTTTTTACCATCTTTCTTTTTAACCAATAGTTGAATGATTTTAGCTAAACCATATAAGCCCATAAAGAAAAATATTACCGCTATTCCACCTAAAAATGAGACATTAAATCCTAATACTACCATTGCTAATACAAATGAAATAATAGCTCTTTTTATCCATATTTTTGCTGGTTTTTTTCTAATTTTACTTACTAATGAAATTACTAATAAAACAAGTGATGCAAAAAATAACAAACTCCCTACGACTTCTAAAAATCCCATAACATGTCTCCTTCTGTCTTGTTCAATACTAAATGTATTATATAGATATATTAATAGTAACTCATTATTCGCAAGGAAGTAAGGTGTTTAGGGGATGATTTAATTTTTAGATTTGTTAAATAAAAACAGGGGGTTACAATTTGTTATTTCATAACTTTAATTCCACATTTCGTTAATCTATTTTTAATTTTTCAAAAAATAGGACTTATTATAAGTCCTACCTCAACTATATAGGACATTTTTGCAAATGAAATTATGCAAAATAAAAAGCTACTACCATTTCTCTCTACACGTCTCAATTAAATGCAGTAAGTACCTCTTCGTCATATCTGCCCTTCTCCACCTTGAGAGCATTCGCTTTTCTTTTGGATTGTGCCGTATTCGCTCTACTTCTTTTAATAAAAGCTCCCATTCTTCCGCTGAACTTTCTAACAAGTATTGCAATCCTCTATCTTTTGAAACGATTGTTTTATAATCTAGTGTATATAAAATACGTCCCATCGTAACGACAGCTGATTCTATCCAATCTTCTATAAAAAATAAATATGGCTTCTTCGCCTTTTCACTCCAGTACTGTTCTACGTTATATTTCATCGTATTTACTACATCATTCCATTGTATTTGCAACGGAAGATCTTCTGCTTCTTTTCCGGTAACTGTAATGCCTTGATTTTTCAACGTCCACCATGTGACCGCATTAATGTCCCAATGACCAACATTAGCTTTACCATCTGCACAATACACATACTCGTTTATTTCATCATTGTATTTCCCTAAATCAACAAGCGGAATATACATACCATCCATTCTTTTACCTAGTGTATTATCACTAAGCTTCTTATGTAGTTCCACAATCTGCTGTTTTTCAGCTTCATTCACGGAATCATTTATCACTGTAACAAAATCAACATCACTCGTTTCCTTATGAAATGCACCTAGTGCGATGGATCCGTAAATATATACCCCGACTATTTTTTCATCTAAAAAAATTTCTTTTAATTCTACTGTGTACCGCTCCATTAACTGTTGTACTTCCGTTGGTAACGCATGCTTCACTCCATTTTTCACATCTATCCCTCCAATAAAAAAAGCCTTTGCAAATTCGCAAAGACTTCTTGTTTTATAAATATTTCTCGATTTCTTCGTAAACATCCTTCAAGCGAGGATTTCCTTCTCCAACAATTTCTCCATTTATAAGAACGACCGGATAAAATAAATCTTCTTCCACTACGCGCTCAGCGAATGCTTTCTTATCTTCATCTTCTTGTTCTTCTTGAAAATCAATATACTCGAAATTAAATTTATTTTCTTGTCCTTCATATTTACGACCAATTGCCGCTTGTAACCATTCAAACGTTTCTGTTGAAGATGGCATTCCGACGCAGCTCGCACAAATTACTTTCGTCCCATACACTTGCACATTAACCATTTCTTCTCCCCCACTTCTTGTTCCAACAGTATATTCAGATGTCTTATTACATAAGCACATCATTTTACAAACTTATTCCATACCCCTATACTGAAAAAACATGATACAATATTTCGACAATAAAACAAGAAGAGAAAAAATAGATTTTCCCCTCTATCTTGATTATAATAAAACTGATGAAAGGAGTCGATAAAAATGGAAAACCCACATATGCAAGAACAAGTATTAGAAGTATTAGATAAATTACGTCCATTCTTACTTCGCGATGGCGGAGACGTTGAATTAGTAGACATTGAAGAAGGTATCGTAAAACTACGCCTTATGGGTGCATGCGGAAGCTGCCCAAGTTCTACAATCACACTAAAAGCTGGTATCGAGCGCGCGTTACTTGAAGAAGTACCAGGCGTTATCGAAGTAGAACAAGTATTTTAATCTAAAAGCGGAAGCGGCTCGTTCAGAACAGGAGGTCATTGGAGCTCCTGACGAAGAGGCGCTTTTTGCCTCACAGGAAGGCGCGAAATGGCCGACTGTTCTAGCCGCTGGAGCTGGATAATTAAAAGCAGAAGCGGCTCGTTCAAAATGTGAGGAGGATGGAGCTTCTGACATAGAGGCGCTTTTTGCCTCGGCGGAAGAAGCGAAGCCACCGAACATTTTAGCCGCTGGAGCTGGATATTAATCTAAAAGCAGAAGCGGCTCGTTCAGAATCGCCTTCTAAAAGGAGACCAAATTTGGTCTCCTTTTTTTATTCAAATCACATTTATCCGTTAACATCATAAAACAAAATTGGAAATCCTTCTCAAAAAATGCGATAATTAATACTATATAGTGAATCGTTCACACATATACAGTAAGAAAACATAGGGGGATGACACATGCCAAAAATGGGGAACACTTTTTTAACAATTCAAGAACTAGAAAAGAAAAAAGAGTATTTATTAGGCCTTTCATCCGTTATACCAACATGGAATACAAGCTATCAATTTTTATTTAAAGAAATCCAGCAAGAATTATTGGGTAAAGTAAATGAAAAACTCGAAAAACATCAATTCGTTTTAAATATATGTACAGATCAACAGGTAGGGGCATAATGTATTACATAAAATTGTGGTATAAAAAAGAGACCTCCAGCGGTCTCTTTTTTATACGTTTAAGATAGCCAATCTAATTTTCTAATCCCAAGCTTATCTACTGGTAAACGAAGTGAGCCATAAAAATGCTTCATAAATTGCTCTGAGCGGTTCACATCGTGTAAAATGGCTTCTAAGCGATCTCTATATATGCTTTTTTGTTCTTCGTTTCCAGTTTGGTAATATCGTTCGACCGTTTCAAAATAGTGCAGCGGGAACAAGAGCCTTGCAAATAATAAGCGCCAGCCAAATGAGGATAGCGAATAATTAC
Organism: Odontarrhena argentea; assembly: GCA_900406245.1. NCBI lineage: Eukaryota > Viridiplantae > Streptophyta > Magnoliopsida > Brassicales > Brassicaceae > Odontarrhena > Odontarrhena argentea. The sequence goes on from OVAF01000029.1 coordinate 51,111, forward strand.
GTTCATAATCTGTAACAAATTGAATTATTGTTTGCTCCCAGTCTTTCTTTTTTTCTATCATCATATAGCGAATTAATTCTGCCATATCTCGAGTTGGGTGATCATACACCCAATCAAAAGGAAGTTTGAGCCGCTTCGTTTGATGCCATAATAAAGGTGTGAATCGTTCTTGGCAAATTGTTGCTGCATCCGTTAGTTGCGGCGTATCATCCATTTCTGTATCGACAACATATTGAATTGCATTTTCTGCAACTCCTAAGTAATACGGGAAGGATTCAATAAACAATTGATCGAATACATCTGAAGGGTGGTTCATCACTTGTGATTGCCAAAACTTTTCTAATTGATCGAGCCTTTTTTCCCATAACGCTTTCCATTCACCAATACGGCTTAATTGCTCAATTTCTTCTGGAAAGAATGCACCTCGTTTATGGAATATAGAAAGCTCACTTCCTAATGACATAGCATGTCGTTCTAACGTGCGCATACCTTTTAATAAGCAGTAATTTTGTTCTTCTATCTCACTTACATAGTAGCCGTGTATAGTCGGAACGAAAGTCGCTACAGTTATATCCCCTTGCTGGTTCATATAATCACTGAGCTTTTTCATCTCTACAAGTACTTCTTCCTCCATTTCTCCAATTGGAACAAGTACATAAATTTTGTTGCGAATCCAAAAGCTTTTATAGGGGCCAAGGGGGATTAATTCTTTAACATGCATGTGATAATGCTCATAAATATGCTGAATCATCGCAGTCGCCACCTATGGTTTTTCTTTATATATATGAGCTTGTGCTCGCCTTTCATTCCTATGCACATGATAAAGCAACGAAACGTATACAAATACTAAAAAGAAAAAAAGGTGATAAACATGAAAGAATCAAATCAACTACAAGAAAGAGCATTACAACTATTACAAGAACGCGGTGTAACAATTGACGATATTGCTGAACTTGTTCATTTTCTTCAAAAAAAATATCATCCAAATTTAGAGATGTCAGAATGCCGTTATAATGTAGAACGTGTACTATCAAAACGTGAAGTACAAAACGCACTGATTACAGGTATCGAACTCGATGTTCTTGCTGAAAAAGGAATGCTAAGTGAGCCGTTACAAGATATCGTAAAACGTGATGAAGGCTTATACGGAATTGATGAAGTTATCGCACTTTCTATCGTGAATGTATACGGATCTATCGGTTTCACGAACTTTGGATATATCGATAAATTAAAACCTGGTATTTTAGAATACTTAAATGATAAATCAACTGGAAAAGTGCACACGTTCCTTGACGATATCGTTGGCGGAATTGCTGCCGCTGCCTCAAGCCGTTTAGCGCACCGAGCTGATCACTCGGAATAATAATGTTTTCTAGACCGTCAGTTTCATGCTGACGGTCTTTCGTATTCCATAAGCATAAATTCTCTTCCACGACTCAAAAAAATAGACCCTTGCTTAAATCCGATATTTTTATATAACGTAATCGCTCTTGTATTAAATGTTGCTACACTTAATCGAAACATCTTCGAATTAAATTCCTTAGCAGCAAACGCTATTCCAGCTTGAAAAAACATTTCTCCCATTCCCTTCCCTGTTAAATCTGGCTTCATGCCAAGTCCGATATCAATCACATCTTCTCCACCATATAAATTAGCATCTCTTCCACCTGGTACTTGTGCATTTTCTCCAAAACAAAAATAGCCGATGAACTCTTCTTGATCGTTACAACAGCCATAATAAGTTCCATCTAATAATTCTCTTATTACTTCTTTCTCGCCTGAAAAACTATATAAATTATATGGTTCCTCGTACGCCCACGTATTTATCTCATTTGCTTCTTCCTCTGTTAACTTATGTATATCCACTTTCTCTTTCCCCCTATTATATTTCTATTAACAATATTCGATATTCATCTTATAATTCATCTTTCTCAATATATTTTTTTAATTTCTCGCTTCATTTTATGGAAGATTTTTCTTATTATGTTACGATTAAACAGAATCATTACAAATAAGGTGGTGACAATTTGAATTACTTTTCTTATCTCTCCTCAGAAGAACGGCAAAATTTTTTCTATAAAGAACCTCTTAGTTTTTCAAAAAATATAGGAAAAGAACAACTAGCTTACGCACTAGGCGCTACACTATATACTCCTGGCACGAAAGAAACGATTGCGGAAGATATAATTAGAAAGAAACATGTGGATGCTACCTCAATTATTCTTTGTCTAGAGGACGCTATCAGCGATGAAGAAGTAAAACTTGCAGAGCAAAACATCGTCGTTCAAATACAGCAAATAGCCAACTTAGTCAGTGCCAACATACTAAATCAAGCAGACATCCCACTTCTTTTTATTAGAGTTCGACAGCCAAGTCAAATGAAGACAATTGTTACTGAATTAGGTAGTGCTGTTCATTGTTTATGTGGTTTTGTCTTTCCAAAATTCACACCGATTAACGGAAAGACTTATATCGATCAGCTTGCATGTATAAACGAGTTATACTCATTATCGCTATATGGCATGCCGATTTTAGAATCACCAGAAATTATGTATAAGGAAACACGGGCAGAATCATTATTACAAATAAAAGATTTACTAGATTCTTATCACGATTACATCTTAAATGTACGTATTGGTGCTACTGATTTTTCAAGTATATTTAGTATTCGGCGCAATAAATACACACCTATCTATCATATTACTGTTGTCCGTGATTGTATTTCAGACATTATTAACGTTTTCTCAAGGGCAACAAATGAATATATTATTTCAGGATGTGTATGGGAATATTTTTCTAATGATCATGAAGAAGGGCTCATTCAAGAGGTATCACTTGACCATGCAAATGGCTTAATCGGAAAGACAGTTATTCACCCATCTCATATTAAAGTTGTACAGGCAATGCACATTGTCACAATGGAAGATTATTTAGATGCGAGGTCAATTTTACAAAATGCAGATACGTATAATGGAGTGCTAAAAAGCAGTTTTTCTAACAAAATGAATGAAGTAAAGCCGCATTATGGCTGGGCTCGCAAAACCATTTTAAAATCTAATATTTATGGGGTGCTACATGAAAACAAACAATTCACCGATCTCCTTATTACAAACGCAAAGCAACACGTATAACGTTTTAAATAATATACAAGTTCATGTAGAAGTACGTGATAATCCATATAACTTAGCGCTAGACAATCTTTTTCAAATGGCTGCTAGAATAAATAAGAAACGTAGTTTTTTATTTGTGAGTACAATCCTTGGAAAGCATCTTCCTATTAAACCTGCAGTCTCTCTATCAAGTGGATTTGCTCTCGCTACAAGATATATGGAAATGCTACATAATACTTCTCATCCATTTCAAAAAGAAATTTTAAATCTCATTTCATTAGAAATTCATGAAATCCCAGAGGAAGTATTTCGTTATCAATATCCTCTGCAAGAAGAAGTTTTGTTCATCGGATTCGCTGAGACAGCGACAGCACTTGGTCATTCTATGTTTCAATGCTTTCAAAATGCAAAGTATGTACATACAACTAGGGAATCGATACCCCACCTAGAATCTGTCATTACATTTGAGGAAGAACATTCTCATGCAACATCGCACCGTTGTTATGTGGATGAAAGCTTTTTTCAAAACAGCAATCCTATTGTTCTCGTAGATGATGAGATGACAACAGGAAAAACAGCATTAAATATTATTAGATCGATTCAAAATAAATTCCCACGAGAAGAATATATTATTGCTTCTTTATTAGACTGGCGTTCTCATACTAATAGAAGACAATTTAAACAATTAGAAGACGAACTTCAAATTAAGATTCATGTTATTTCTTTATTAGAAGGCATTATTCATACAACTGGCCAACCATTGAATATTGCCAAAACAGATATTCAAATTGAAGAAACAAAACCTGATTTCAAAAAACATACCCTTACCTGCCCAAAATTACCCTATACATCAAATTATATAAAATATACTGGGCGATTTGGCATTTCAGCATATGAACAACAGCACATTCATTCTTTCGCTCAAGAAGCAGGAAAAACTTTAAAAAGAGAAAGAATTGGAAAACGAACACTCTGCCTCGGAACGGGTGAATTTATGTATATCCCAATGAAAATTGCTGCTGAAATGGGTGAAAATATTTTATATCAATCTACAACAAGAAGCCCTATCCATCCTGTTTCAAATGATGTGAACTACGCCATTCATAATCATTTCTCATATCCAAGTCCTGAAGATTCTACTATTACAAATTACTTTTATAATATTTCACCTCATGATTACGATGAAGTATTTGTTTTTATTGAACGTGATTTAGGAGAAGAAGCCCTATCTCCTCTTCTACAGCAGTTACAAACAGTTATTCCTTTTATTCATATCGTCTCATTTTCAAATAGCATAGAAAAGGAAGGTTGATAATTATGGTAAAAGTAAATTCTCACATTAGTAGTTATGATCCAAATGATGCTATTTTTCTATTAAAAGATATTAGTGATTTAATGAAAGAAAGTTCCACAGAAACTAGAGAACAAGCAATTCAAGCTGGCACACATTATTCTGAAATGTTACCAATGGAATATAAACCATCTAAAGCGTATATGGATTTATTCTTTTCTTCTCTGCAACAATACAAACACAAACTAGCCATCGCTGTTGGAGTTGTCGCCGAACAAATTATACAGACTAAAGGAACTAACCTTGTCCTCGTTTCATTAGCTCGTGCTGGTACACCTATTGGCATTCTTATAAAACGCTACATACGCTATCAATACAACCTTGATGTACCTCACTATTGTATTTCTATTGTTCGCGGACGCGGTATTGATGAAAATGCACTCCATTATATTTTGGAACATCACCCTAAAGAAACAATTCAATTCATTGATGGATGGACTGGGAAAGGTGCAATAAAAAAAGAATTAGAATATGCAGTACACACATTTAACGAACGAAATAATACACACATTTCTCATTGTATGGCTGTGCTTGCTGATCCCGGTTACTGTACTTCAATTTACGGTACACGTGAAGATTTTCTTATTCCTAGCGCTTGCTTAAATGCAACCGTCTCTGGACTCATTAGCCGCACTGTACTAAATGATACCTACATTGGTCCATATGATTTTCATGGTGTTAAATATTATAAAGAGCTAGAACAAGAAGACTTATCAAATTTCTTCATTGATGAGGTGACAGATTTATTCCCTTCTGTTCATTCTCATATAGATAATCAATTACGTTATATTACTTCAACTTACACTGATCCCTCTTGGCAAGGATTAAAAGATATACAGTCTATCCAAAGTCACTTTGAAATTGACGATATTAACTTAATCAAACCAGGAGTCGGTGAAACAACTCGCGTATTACTCCGGAGAATACCGTGGAAAATTTTAATATGTAAGCAAAACAATCCCGATTTAAAGCATATTTTACTTCTCGCTAAAGAAAAGAATGTCCCTATTGAAATCTATGAGAATATGACTTATTCATGTTGCGGGCTCATTAAGCCTCTTAGGAGGGAAACGTTATGATTTTCGCCAGTGATCTTGATCAAACGCTTATTTATTCCCGGAAATCGTTTCGTGCCCCTATAGAAGATGAATCAATTCAACTCATTGAAACTTTAGATGGGAAAGAAATTTCTTTCATATCACATAAAACCATTTCACTACTAAAAAAATTACAACTGCACTCACATTTCATCCCAGTTACAACAAGAACTATTGAGCAGTTTCAGCGTATTACTTTATTCCAAAACGAAATCATTCCCGAATACGCCATTACAAGTAACGGCGGTAATATCCTTCATAACGGTAAACAAGATGGTACTTGGAACAGGACAGTAAAAGAAAGACTATCGGTTGAATGTATAGAGAGAAACGACATACTAAAGGAATTTGGACAAATTGCTCATAAAGATTGGGTTATATCACAAAAAACAGCCGATGATCTATTCCATTATTGCATCATTAAACGGGAGAACATTCCTTATGATGAATTATCATCCTTCACTTCCTGGTTAGACAAACAAGGCTGGAATCATTCACTTCAAGGTAGGAAGCTATACTTTGTACCAAAACCAATTAACAAATGGGATGCCGTGCAATATATAAAAGAAATTTTGCAAATAGATACGATTATTACAGCTGGGGATTCTTTACTTGATTTATGCATGCTTGAAAAGGCGAACCATGCCTTCGCACCACTTCATGGTGAGTTAGGAGCAATGCATGATAACTTACAATCCTATATTTTAAAAACAGACGCAATCGGCATATATGCCGCAGAAGAAATCGTAAATAAATCACTTCAAATTATTCACAGTTCATTACCTACCTCATGATTAAAATATGCACAATTGCATACGCACCACAATTAAACAAATGGTACAATTTATTTGAATCGCTGTTGCTACACTTCTTGATTAAAGAAAAGGCGCTAACACGGAAATTAGCGTCTTATCAACCTCAAGCAATTGGCACATTTTGTCATCTTAAAAGACACTCGAAAGAGTGTCTTTTTTTCTATATCCCACAAGGACTTACTCATTTCAAAGTATAAATACATAAAATAATGTAAATCATTACAAGCATGAATCACTTTCTAAAAGTTATAAAGTAGATTCAAAATAAAAAAGCACTCTTAACTAGAGTGCTTTTTACTTTCAAACAAGGAGGCTACATATATGGATAGCACTCTCGTATTTAACTTCGGCATTGGTCTTGTCATTATTTTATTTGTCTTCTTTGTACTTTGTATGAGCGGGGTATAAAAAGGCGATTTTTGAGCGTCTTTTTATACATATGTATTACTTGACTTCCATAAAAGGAGTAACCATAATGGTTACATATATACAAATAACTATTCACATATCCACAAAATAGGAGGAAGAACAATGAAACATGTAATCGTTTATGCACACCCAAATACAGAAAGCTTCAACCATGCAATTTTAGAAACGGTAAAAAGTGAATTAGAAGAAAAAGGTCATGAAGTACGCGTTCGCGATCTATACGAATTAAACTTCAATCCAGTATTAAGCGCTTCCGATTTCATCTCATTTTCTCAAGGAAACACACCAGAAGATATTAAAGAAGAGCAAGAGCATATCTCTTGGGCTGATAGCATTACATTCATTTATCCAGTTTGGTGGGCGGGACTTCCTGCTATTTTAAAAGGATACGTTGACCGTGTATTTAGCCATGGATTCGCTTATGCTTACGGTGAAAACGGCATTGAAAAGTTATTAAGCGGTAAAAAAGGATTGTTATTATCTACAATGGGCAATACGAAAGAAGCATACACAGCAGGCGGGATGTTTGACGCAATGAAGAAAACAGTGGATGTTGGTATTTTTGAATTTACAGGCATTGAAACAATTGAGCACACATTCTATACTAGTGTTCCTTCTGTGGATGATGGTGTGCGTAAACAATATCTTGAAGAAGTTAAAGATGTTGTGAATCGTGCGTTTTAATAAAAAAAACAGGTAACCTCTTCGGTTACCTGTTTTTCATTACATCTTCTCAATCCACTCCGTCAAGTTATGCACAACTTGCGTTGGTTGTACTTCATATTCTGTTAACTTCTCCACAGTTGTGACTCCAGTGTGGACAAGAAGGGTATGCATACCAGCATTTATTCCTGCTAAAATGTCTGTATCATAGTTATCCCCAACCATTAATGCTTCATTTTTTTCTATGCCAAGAACTTTTAAAGCTTGTTCCATAATGATTGATTCTGGTTTTCCGATAAAGATTGGATCCACACCTGTTGATACTGCTACAACTGATGTTAATGAGCCGTTACCTGGTAACAATCCGCGCTCAGTCGGAATGGCAATGTCTCCATTTGTAGAAATAAACGTCGCGCCGTTACGCACAGCAAGACACGCTTTTGCTAATTTTTCATATGTGATGTCACGATCTAAACCAACAACAACGAAATCAGGATTTTCATCCACAAGTTCAAATCCTTTTTCCACAAGTGCATCGTGTAAGCCTTCTTCACCAATCATATATACAGTTGCATCTTGTTTACGTTCATAAATGAAGTTCGCAGTCGCCATACTCGTTGTGAATACTTGCTCCGCTTTCGCTGGAATATCGAAACGAACAAGCTTTTCTGCCACTTGTTCTGGTTTGCGAGTTGAGTTATTCGTAACGAATAAATATGGAATGCCGCGCTCTCCTAATGCTTTGACGAAGTCGCTTGCTTCTTCAATTTGTTCTTCCCCGCGATACATCGTACCGTCTAAGTCAATTAAGTAACCTTTATACATCGATTATGTCTCTCCTTTTATGCTAACGTTCTCACCTTATCATACCACTCTTATATTACCCGCTTTTTACAAAGAAAAAAACGCTTTACCTTAAAGCGCCCCATAACGTTCATTTTTTCTCTTTTATTTGGTAAGAACAACTACAATCGCCCTCGCACATGTTTGCTAGCGTTTTCACATCTGCGTTCGTAAATAAACGCTTATACATCTCTTTTTCATCTTTACATACTTGCGGAAATCTCTCTGCAATTTCTTTTAACGGACAGTTTTGTTTTTCAATTACGAAAGATTTCTCTCCATCTCTCTTTATTTGAACCATATAACCATTTTTCTCTTGCATAGCTGCTATCTCTTGCACTTTATATGCTAAATTCTTTTGATTACTCACTCGCTTTTGCAACTGTTCTTCCATACGCTTCGTTCTTTCTTTTAAAACATATTGAAGTATTTTTTCATCGCCCATCCGAGCTAAATCTTCTAGCATATCAATCGCAAATTGCTTATACTCTTTCGGGAATGTATCTTCTCCCTTTTCACTTAATCCATACAAATAAGTTGGTCTTCCGACATGTTGCCTTACCATCTTAGAATAAATGAGTCCATCTTTCTCAAGATTACTTAAATGTCTTCTGATTGCCATTTCTGTAATCTCTAAAACGTCAGCTAGTTCCGCTACTGTGTGCTCTCCCTTTACTTTCAACAATTGTACAATCTCGTCTTTCGTAGTACGTGCTTCCCCCATACTTCACCCTTCTCCCTTTTCTTTCTCACATACAATATAAGATCCCCAAAAGGCATTCTCTGGGGATCTTATAAGCATAATTATTCTGGTACAAATGCAGATACAGGTCCTAATTCCTTTTCTAAATAACTGCGAATATTTGCTGGGTATTTTTCTACCACTGCAATATGTTTTTGAATCGTCTTATATAATTCATCATGATTCATTTGAATATAATCTTGCGTAAGCATTTTTCGAAGAAGGATAATTTCTTTCATCCCTTGTCCATCTTCTTCACTTATCACTCGCTCATCCATTAAAATATCAATAATATCTTCATAGCTTCCTGGATCGCGCATAATAAATCCATCAATCATCGCATTTCCTACATCTAATACAGTATCAATAATAAGATGGGCTATGCGCTCTAATGCGTAAAATTCAAACTCGGTTTCATATATCTTTTTCTCTTGAAATGTACTTGTTGCTCGTTCTAAACATACTAGCATTTGTTCTATTTTCTTTCTGTCTACAAAATACATGAATGTCACCTACCTGGAAATTAAAGCATTTACATTTTAATTGTAACGCTTTCTTCTGAAAAAATCGACAATTTTTCGAATTCACCTTTTCTCCGTTATTTGTTATAGTTATATTTGTATGATTTTTGAAATTGGAGGAATGAAATCTTGGAACGTGAACTCGCACTAGAAATTGTCCGTGTAACAGAAGCAGCAGCATTAGCATCCGCACAGTGGATGGGCCGCGGAAAGAAGAACGAAGCAGATGATGCAGCAACTACAGCAATGCGTGATATGTTTGATTCAGTAAACATGGCAGGTACAGTTGTAATCGGTGAAGGAGAACTTGATGAAGCACCGATGTTGTATATTGGTGAAGAACTAGGAACAGGTAACGGTCCAGAAGTAGACATCGCCGTTGACCCATTAGAAGGTACAAACATCGTTGCAAAAGGTCTTGCAAATGCAATGGCAGTTATTGCAATCGCAGACAAAGGGAACCTTCTTCATGCTCCTGATATGTACATGGAAAAAATCGCGGTTGGTCCAAAAGCAGCTGGTAAAATTAGCTTAGATGATCCAATTGAAAAAACAATTGAAATTGTAGCAGAAGCTAACAATAAAAAGATTCGTGATCTAACAGTTATCGTTCAAGAACGTGAGCGTCATCAAGATATTATTGACCGTGTTCGTGCAAAAGGTGCACGCGTAAAATTATTTGGTGACGGTGATGTTGGTGCGTCAATCGCAACAGCACTACCTGGAACGGGTATCGACTTATTCGTAGGTATTGGCGGAGCTCCAGAAGGTGTTATTTCTGCAGCAGCATTAAAGTGCCTTGAAGGTGAAATGCAAGCTCGCTTAGTTCCAATGAACGAAGAAGAAGAAGCTCGTTGTCGTGAAATGGGATTAGAAGATCCTCGTCAACTTCTTATGTTAGACGATTTAGTATCTGGTGATGATGCAATCTTCTCAGCAACAGGTGTATCTGCTGGTGAGTTATTAGACGGCGTGAAATTCCTAGGCGGAGATTTAGCTGAAACATACTCTATCGTAATGCGTTACAAAACAAGAACAGTACGATTCATTAAAACGCATCACCATTTAGATCATAAACCACACTTAAACTTAGATATTTAATAAAGGAGCCATGTGTATGGAAGAACGTTTCTTTCTGTACGACGACACTGTCGCTACAAAAACTCGTTTCGTTAGCTTTATGGGAGAAAATGAGCGTCATGATTTAGCGCTTTTATATTCCGATCGTCATTACGGTAAAACAATTGTACTTGATATGCAAAGTAATAAATTTGCAATTATCGGTGCTGACGATTTAAACGAACCAGGCTACTTAGAGCACGCATTTTCTATGACTGAAGAAATTGCAGAAGAGTTACGCTCATTTTTATTTGAACTTATATAATTTATCGTATGCACCAGCTATTTTAGCTGGTGTTTTTCTGTTATAAGAGTTTCGAATTTTCAATTTTTTATGTTATAATTAAGAATAAATCTATTTGGATAGAAAGGACGTTATCTACGTATGCCAACATTTACTTTGTAATGGACCAGCAATTGGATAGCATTACTCTCAAAAAAGCACCACGCTTTTTCAAGGGAGTAGTCTGCCCATTCCCATTACAAAGGAACGTATTGCATCTGTAGTATGATGTTTACGGAGGTTCCTCTTTGGGGAACCTCCTTTTATTTTTGTCTTTTTCTCATGTCTTCATACTACAAGACATCCAAATAGCTGTATTACGTTTCTTTGCCACTACTATAAGAGGTGAAGGAAAATGCAGAAAGTACAACTTTCTTGGAGTTTATATGAAAATCAGCAACACACAATCGAAAAATATTGTAAAAATTGCGGACGTACTACCCTATTTACTGATACGAATATTCGTAGGCATAACGCCAATGGAAAAAACATATACCGCTTTGCTATTTATAAATGTCCGAAAGATCATACGTGGAATCAAAAACTGCGTATTTATAAATCATTTACTGATCACGTTGAAACGATCGATATGACCCAGCAAGATCAAACGGAAACAAGTACTACTATTTCCATTATGCAACATAAAGAAAACGGCATAGCCGAAATCACGATTGTATTAGACCTCATTTTTGGTTCTCACCGAATGGATAAGGCCTTATCCACATATATCTCTGATTGGAGCCGTACACTCATTGTGGATAAAATTAAAAATGGGGATATTCAATTGAACGGACAACAAATGAAGCCAAATACAATACTTTCTGAAGGCGATCATATCTCGATTTGTTTATAAGCGAGAATATGTAAAAAATCCTCTTACAATTGTAAGAGGATTTTTTTATTTCTTCACTTTTCGTAATACGAAGTGTGCACAACCGAAGTTACAGTACTCGTATAAATACTCCGTTAACGTACTAATTTTCGTATCATATGTCGCACGTTGGTTACTATCATCAAAGAATCCTCGCAGTCTAAGTTGCTCATATCCCCAGTCTCCAACGATATAATCATATTTATTTAAAATTTCTGCATAGCGCTCTTTAAATGCTTCTTCACTAAAACCGTCACGAAAGTTTTTAATTACTTCGTACTGAACATTATTAATGCTCACCGTAGCATGAATCTCTTGCTCTTGCTTTTGCTCCATCATTAACTTCCTCTCTAAGCATTCTTCTTTTTATCGTATCACAAAGCATACCAACCAACAATTTCAAATACAAAAAATTGAAAATTAGTGCATGCTATGGAGAAGGAGGTGATACATCGTGAAAAAACAAATTTTACTTTCCCTTCTCACTATTTCCTTATTTGCAGGGTGCCAATCAGCGAACAAAGCTGAAATGGAACGTGAAGAAGGAAGCCGTGTTCTTGTTTCCAATAAAAACGACATGTATCATACGGAAAATACAAATACAAGACTCACAAGAGTCGGTTATTCTTCTAAACAAAAGCATGAAGTATCTAACAAACAAGTAGGGGCCATTAATCGCGAGAAAGTCGCTGAAATGATTACAAGCATGACAGTCAAACTTCCTGACGTTACAAACGCTGCTACACTCGTTACTGATGATGAAGTGTTCGTTGTATACCGTGCAAACACAACGGATCCGAAACTTGTAGCGGATCAAGTATATAGAGCTGCCTTGTCCATCGTCCCTCGCTATTATAAAGCATATGTATCAACAGACCAAAAGTTGATTTCCCAAATTCAAGGCCTTCAATCTGGCGCATTAAATGATACAGAATATACGCAAAGCCTCGATATGTTAAAACGTGAAATAAGTAAAAATCCTCATTTGAACAATACGGGGGATCAGACCTTGAATGATATGATTAAAAAGTAAAACAGGTGGAGAAAATCTCCACCTGTTTTACTTTTTATTACGATCCGCATAAACTTCCATCGCATCACACATAAACTGCGCTAACCCCTCGCCAAACTTATCGATATTTTTCGTGAAGCGCTCATCAGCGACATACATTTGACCGAGTCCCTTAAAAGCGTCTAATGAATAGTGACTAAAGTTTTGCAAGTAATCGTACCATACTTTGATTGCTCCCTGCGCCTCTTTAGAATCTGGTGCACCGTGTCTCAGTACCGCTAAATTTCTATAAATAGTATTAAACTCTTCTTGGTTCTCTTTTGACATACCTTTTGCATATTCGTTCGCTTTATCTACAGCTGCGTCTCCCCATTTTTCACGTGCTTCTTCTTCATATGGGTTATGGCTGAAATCGAATCCTTCAAATTTCTCTTTGTTCGTCATTTCAATCTCTCCTTTTGTATGCTGAATTGTTTTATCAATCGTCGCAATCACCTTATCTAATCTGGCACGCTTTTCAATAAGCATTTTCTTATGAAGCTGTAGTGCCTCTTCGCGATCAAATGATGGACTCATGATAATTTCTTTAATTTTCTTCAAAGGGAAGCCAAGCTCTTTAAAAAACAAAATTTGCTGCAATGTCTCTAGATTTTCATTGGAATACAGACGATATCCAGACTCTGTCGTCTCGTCTGGGGTTAACAACCCAATTTCATCGTAATGATGCAGTGTGCGCACACTAATTCCAACTAAATCAGCTACTTCTTTTACCTTCATTGTCATGTGTATCTCCCCCTTAGTACATACGATAAAGTATGACGCAACGTTAGAGTCAATAAGTAAATTCATTTTCTTTCTAAAAGTTTCATCTCTCCCGTATTTCATGCATAATAGATATGTACATATATTAGAAAGCGGTGAAAGTATGGTTTCAAATACTGTAATTGCCAGCATCATCTTTCAACTCATTGTCTCGATTCTGGTCCCAATTATCGTACTCGTTTATTTCCGTAAAAAATATAATATTAATTGGAAAGTGGTCGGCATTGGTGTTCTTATCTTTATCGGATTTACCCAAATTCTTGAAACACCATTCCACCTATTTATGCGCGGTAATCCAACAATCGCTCCATTTTTAGAAAATCCGTTTGCCTTCGCAATTTATGGCGGATTGACTGCTGGTATTTTTGAAGAATTAGGACGCTTCGTTGCCTTCTTCTTCTTACTAAAAAAATATCTAGAATATAAAGATGGCTTCGCTTATGGAATTGGTCACGGCGGAATTGAATCTATTTTAATTGGCGGTTTTTCTGCATTACAAGCATTAATCTTTGCTAATTCTATTAACGATGGTAGCTTCGCTCAACTGATTGAACAAAAACCCGAACTCAGCATTTTACAAGACATGTTAATTCAGCAACCTGCCTACTTATACTTCCTTGGTAGCGTAGAAAGAATTATGGCACTCGTGCTTCAAATCGCCTTTACAATGCTTGTTTTATACGCAGTAAAACAGAAGAAATATATCTTCCTAGTATACGCTATACTATTCCACGCATTTGTAGACTTCTTTGCGGCACTTTACCAAACAAAGACAATCAATATCTTTGTTGCCGAAGGAATTACACTTCTGTGTACAATTGGTGCTGTCGTTCTTATTCGCAAAATGAAAGAGAAATTAATGAGTGTACCAGAGTAAAAAAATAACCCACCGGTTGGTGGGTTATTTTTTATAAGGACTATCACAATGATGATAACTTTTACCCTCCTTTAGCTCCCTCTTTGTTTCTGCATCTATAACGATGTACTTATGAAACTCTTCTACTTCATTTTGAGTAAAAGAAGCGAAAAAATAAACTTGGCGATCAGGGTGAACAAAAAAATCTTGAAGCACCACTCTACTTCGACAACCGACAGCTGTTTTTTTTAGGAAAGAAAATTCTTCATCAGGCACTTCTTTAAATAAGATTTTTTTCCGAACACTATATGCTGCATTTTTATATTCTTTATAGATTTTCTTATCTAACTGTTTATAAAAAACATCCTCACTCACAAATGACTTATTTCGATTGCTTGGATAATTTAGTTTTTGGTTGGATTCTGCATATGTTGTGGACAATTGCGTAAGAAAACAAATAATGAATATGATACATATCATTTTTTTCATCATTGCACCTCAATTTTTTATTATCCACATTACTTTTCCACATATTTAAATCCATATGCCGTTTCCAATAAAAAGGAATTATTTCCACATTTGTCGAAGTATATAGCGTCAACTTGAAAGATGGGGATGAATTATGAAGAAAATTATTGTAATACGACATTGTTCAGCAACTGGGCAAAAACGTGATGCTGAATTAACGACCGATGGGAAAGATCAAGCAAATAACCTTGCTACATTCCTCTTAGAAAATCATCTACAAATCGATCATATTATTTCAAGCCCATTTGTCCGAGCTATCGATTCCATTCGGCCCTATGCGCTCCAAGCTAGCTTATCTATCCAAGAAGATGAACGATTAACTGAACGCATATTGAGCAACGTTCCAATGGATGATTGGATGCAAAAACTAGAATCCACTTTTACGAACATAGATATTGCCTTTTCAGGCGGAGAGTCAACAAAACAAGCAACAGACCGTGCCATATCGCTTATTCAAGATGTTTTACAATTAAACCATACGACAACACTACTTGTTACACACGGCAATTTACTTACACTCATTTTAAAGCATTTTGATCATACGATTGGCTTTAATGAATGGAGAGCTTTAACGAATCCTGATATTTACGAAATTACAATCGACGAACAATGTATCATAACACGCTTATGGAAAGCATCGTCCAAGTAATATCCCTTTCAAAAACATTCAGTTGACGCCACGAGAAGAGACTGTTCTAACAATAGAAAGGGGTATTATTTCATATGTACGAAGACGTACTTGCTCTACTACATAAAACAAATGTTTCTTATGAAAAGTTCGAACACGAACCGGTACTCGATTATGAGACAGATCGGATTGTACGTGAGAGACTTGGCTTACAAGGTACTCCAAGTAAAAGCTTATTTTTAAAATCAACATCTGGAAATTTTTACGTGTTTTTTACGTTAGAAGGAACTCGGCTTAACCGAGGAGAGATGAAAGAAATAACTGGAGAACGCTTATCGCTCTGTTCTCCTGATGAACTAAGAATGGAAACTGGCTGTACTCCAGGATGTGTAGCTCCTTTTGGTTATTCACAAGATGTAACAATTATTGTGGACAGTTCCGTTTATACGTACGATAAAATTTTAATTACACCTGGTGTTCCTGAATTTACAATTGAATTATCCACAGAAGAATTAAAAAAGATTTTATTAACATGTCCAAATACCGTTTTAGAGTACAAACAAAAAGAGAGCTAATCGTTAGCTCTCTTTTTTCATTATTTAGCTTCTGCTGTTTTTTCTTTTGCAGAACGTACTTGCTCGTCCGCATGGTAAGAAGAACGCACAAGTGGGCCAGCTTCACAGTGGCTAAATCCTTTGCTAAGTGCAATTTCTTTAAGCTCTGCAAATTCTGCTGGTGGATAATATTTAATAACTGGTAAATGCTTCTTAGATGGTTGTAGATATTGTCCAAGAGTTAAAATATCCACATTGTTTGCACGTAAGTCATCCATTGCTTCAATTAAATCTTCTCTTGTTTCACCTAAGCCGACCATAATGCTCGATTTAGTTGGAATATCAGGCTGCATTTCTTTTGCTCGACGTAAAAACTCTAATGAACGGTCATATTTTGCTCTAGCGCGAACTCGGTTAGATAATCGACGTACTGTTTCAATGTTATGGTTTAAAATATCTGGTTTTGCATCCATTAACATTTTTAAGTTTTCTTCTACCCCAGCCATATCAGATGGTAATACTTCGATAGACGTGAATGGGTTTTTACGACGTACTGCTCGTACTGTTTCAGCAAAAACAGCTGCTCCGCCGTCCTTTAAATCATCACGTGCAACCGCTGTTATAACAACGTGCTTTAAGCCCATTTGTACTACTGAATCTGCTACGCGTTCTGGTTCTTGTAAATCAAGCTCAGTTGGTAAGCCTGTTTTAACCGCACAAAAACGACAAGCGCGTGTACAAACCGCACCTAAAATCATAAATGTTGCTGTTTTTCTTACAGCCCAGCATTCATGAATATTCGGACATTTTGCCTCTTCACAAACGGTATGAAGATTCTTAGAACGCATCATTTTCTTTAAGCCTGTATAGTTTTCATTCGTGTTTAACTTAATTTTCAACCATTCGGGCTTGCGCTTATATTCTGTTTGTTTTGTCATGGTTATCAACTCCGCACAATATGAAATAGTTTACCGTGTTCGCTTCTTTCAATGTAACATATCTATTCTAACGTATGAAAGCGATTTGCTCAAATGAAGATTCTAAGATTTTTTCCAATCGTTCCCTATAATGAAATACTCCGTATATCCCACACTAAAAAGAGTGATGTTGTGAAAGGAGTCTATTTCATGCTTCGAAAAATTTCTCTTTTGCTTTCTATTTGTTTTCTTCTCCACCAAAACATCGCCTACGGTGAAGATAATCAGCAAAGCATATACGAAAAGCGCATGGTACTATATAAAGAAACCGAGCAGTCTTCAGGCATTCCATGGTATTACTTAGCTGCAATGGATCAATATGAAAGAAATATACGGAGCGTAAGAAAAGATATTCCAAAAAAACCAGATGCCATCATTTCCCTTTATTTCAAACCAGAAATATGGGCTGGACCTGTTAATAGTAACGACACTCTCCCCCATACAATTTCTCTATTTGGCGGAATAGGTTTAGATGGTGACAAAGATGGATTTGCAAATGCAAATAGCGACCGTGATCTTCTGCATACCGCAGCGACTATTTTAAGGAAACAAGGAACGTCAGAAGACCGTATTAAAATTGTGCTTTGGGAATATTATAGACGTGCAAAAACAGTTGATTTAATTAGCGAATACGCCCAAATTTATAAACATTATGGACGTATTAATTTAGAAGGAAATGCTTTTCCTCTTCCGATTCGTAGTGACCATAGCTACCGTAGTACTTTCGGTGCTGGAAGAAGTTTTGGGGGCAGACGAGTTCATGAAGGAACCGATATTTTTGCCGGATATGGCGTGCCAGTAAGATCGACTTGCTATGGCATTATTGAAACGAAAGGTTGGAACCGCCTTGGTGGATGGCGCATTGGTATTCGCGACCTTCATAACAATTACCATTATTACGCTCATTTAGGCGGGTTCTCAAAAGAAATACAGCTTGGACAAATTGTTGAGCCCGGAAAAGTAATCGGGTTTGTTGGTAGCACTGGCTATGGCCCCCCTGGTACAGCCGGAAAATTCCCACCCCACTTACATTTTGGCATATATAAAGACAATGGCTATACAGAATGGGCCTTCGATCCATATATGCATTTAAGCCTTTGGGAACGCAAAGAACGAGCAAATACAAAACGATAACCGTAGCGCATTGCTACGGTTATTTTTTATCCAGTAAAAGCCCGATTGATTCAAGTTTCACTTTATATGCAATTAACTATCTGTTTTCTTTTTATCAGGTACAGCAACACTTCCGCTTCCATAATACGTAGGCACTTCCCCTTGAACGATACGCGTCGCAATCGGAACATTTTGTTTCACCGTTATCTCTTTCGTATGAAATGGAATGATTACTTGCAACGTTACTTCCATTTCCATAACAATTTGAATCGCTGTAGTGTTGATCCCGTGCGGCTCAATTTTTTGTTTAATATCTGTATTCACATGCCCAATTGGCGTGAACTGAATCGGAATATCTGGTCCTATATTACCAAGAAGCGCATTATCAGTTACACGCCCAAAAGGAACTGCCATAGTCGCCCCGTTTTTTTCAGAAATACCTAGCTCCTTCAACTTCCCTTGTTCTACTTGCTGCAAATATTTTTCTATGTACGTAGTCGTTGACGTTACGATTTCATTTACTTGCTTCGTATTTAAATTAATTGTGGATACTTTCCCGTTTTTATCATTTTGTACTTTCATTAACGAATCGACATCGAATCCTTCATTAATTCGATCCTTTACCGCCTTCGTCATAATTGCCGTCGCCATTTTCTTTGTCTCTACTTCTCCATATTTAATTAAGGTCGGCTGAATACTATTATTCACAATCCACAGCCCTTGCGTAAGTAATATAACAAAAAGAATAAACGACATAAGCAGTATATACCGAAAGGCGATAGGTCCCTTTCGAAACCGCGAGTTTTTCGAGCGAAATATACTCATAAAAAAACCTCCTTCTTATATCATTTCTATGCAAGAAGGAGGGACGATATATGCTTATCTCATTTTTAATAATGCTTCTTTTCCAATCGTTCCTGCTGGAATGCCTAATGCTTCAGCTCCAGTCGTTACCGATTCTAGTGGCGCTTCAAGAAGTTGTTCAATCGTTCTTACACCAACCGCACGGCCAGCAATAATTCCTCGATCACCTAACTTCTCATTTAAAAGACCTACATCTAATGCACCACACATAATATATCCTTTATCGCTCATTACAGCTAGCAAATTCGTCTTTGGAAGTTTGACGCTAACCGCAATAAACGTATAATTATTAATTATAATTGGCTCCACATTAACCATAGTTCACACTCCTCTCTTTCTTATCTGTATGACAAGAGAA
Organism: Odontarrhena argentea; assembly: GCA_900406245.1. Lineage (NCBI taxonomy): Eukaryota > Viridiplantae > Streptophyta > Magnoliopsida > Brassicales > Brassicaceae > Odontarrhena > Odontarrhena argentea. Next base: position 70,667 of record OVAF01000029.1, read on the forward strand.
AAATGAGTGTTACAAGTTAACTAGCCTATAGTTTAACGGAAGATGTATAAGTTATTAACATATCTGTTAACACATCTCTAAGTAGTTCTGGCATATAATATTGTTTGCTAGAAAGTGTGGATAGCTCTGGGTATAAGTATCCAAACGTAAACATATCAATTGTTCCTACTGTATATATACGGTCTAACTCCAGCGATTCGCCGTTAATCAATACATCTTCTAATAAAATTTTATTCCCAGGAATCGTATCTGGAATTACTTCTACACCAGCGTAAATCATTTTCCCCATCACTTTTCCACGAAATCCGAATCCTTTTACCTCAAGGTTTTCCATATTCGGTTTACGTGCTTTCAAAATAACTTCTCTTAATATCTTTCCTGGAACTTTCAAAGCACACGGATTAATTGGATGTGGACAAATTCTGTGAATATCTCCGCGCGTTACAACACCCTCTTCTAATCCTTCAAGAAGTACACCAGCATTCACCATTCCAACTTCTGCACTGCACCATGTTTTCAGCGCACTTGCTAACATATGAGAAAACGGCGCCTCATGAAACCAATCAACCGGTAATGACTCTTTTAAATGAACGACAGGCTCTGCCATTATATGCTTACTTTCTTCCTGCAGTATTTCAATTGTGGATAACGGCTCGCTATAAGCCCCTAACCGTTCCGTCTTAATTGCTCTACCGTCTTTTTTCAGTAGTTTCTTCGTCTCTATATCCACAGTAAGCTGTACGTGACCAACGTAACGCCCCCACTTTTCACAACAACAAAGTAACGTATTATTCATAAGAACACCACGCTCAAATAAATGATGCGTATGCGCACCTAAAATCACATCTATATCATAATGCTCTGCCATATACTCATCCATGCTTTTTCCAAGGTGAGAAAGGACAACTGTAATATGAGCCTCATCTCGCACTTCTTCTAAAATAGACTCTAAATGGATAAGCGGATCTTCAATATGCCAATCGAGCATATGATAGAACTCTGGATAAGCTACCGTTAACCCGATAAAGGCAATCGTAATCCCATCTGTCGTTGTATGTAATTTATAAGGCTTTGCCCACTCCGGACGTACACCTTCTTTTTCAAATAAATTCGCGACAAGCACTTCAAATCCAGCCTCATCATATAGACGATTCAAATGCTCCTTCGCTAACGTAATTCCTTCATTATTTCCGATCGTTACATAATCATATAACGCCTCATTTAAAAGCTTCGTATTGCCAAGTCCATTCGTCGCTTCCGAAATACTATGAAAACGATCCACATGATCGCCGATATCAACCGTCAAAACGGTCTCTCCCGCTTCCTGTCTTCGCTTTTTCTCTCCCTGTACAAACCGAGAAATTTGCGGCCAATTTTCAAAATGACTATGTATATCGTTTGTATGATAAAGGTGGATGATTGTTTCCTTATTTATATTCAGAGAAAAAACCTCCTCTCAGTTCCTTACTGCCATTTACGCTATGCGCATACAATAATCCTGTAAATACTTTTCGTCTTTTCTTGCTATTTTACATTGTACTCGCATTGTGAGAAAAAGCAAAAGATTGCCCTTTTTTATATGAGAAACTTTTGCTAATGCAGGAAAGAATTCCAGATAGTGGAGGGAGGGGTGGATTTGTCAAAAAGTTTAATATAAAATTCAGTGGTTGATTGTTCAAGTGGATTTGTCAGTCTCTTTGTCTTAAACCTAGTCGTTCTCTGTTCTTATAAAATGTTTGGGGTATGTGAGAATTTTCTTTTGTCTTATCTTGTCGACAAATCGATATTCCTTGTCGAAACGTTGATATATTGAAATAATCGTTGATATATTCCCGTTTATGATCGATATATTTGAAAAATCGTTGATATATTTAGCTGAACACCCACCCGGGTATCCTCTCCCAAGCCAAGACAAATCCGCAAAACAAAAAAGCGCCCTGCACAGCAGGGCGCTTTCTTCATACATATATTATCCAGTTCTAGCGGCTAGAATGTTCGGTGGCTTCACTTCTTCCTATGAGGCAAAAAGCGCCTCTACGTCAGAAGCTCCATCCCCCTCACATTCTGAACGAGCCGCTTCCACTTTAAATATTGTCCAGCTTTGCCTCCTAAACCCTCATGTCTAAGAACCTTCCGCACGAGAAGATAAAAAGCATCTTCTGTGCGAAAGAACCTTAGCCAACGGGTCTGAACAGTCGGCTCCGCATTTCTATTTAACCAATAGAACCTTCCATCTCAAACTTGATCAGGCGGTTCATTTCAACTGCGTATTCCATTGGAAGTTCGCGAGTGAATGGCTCGATGAAGCCCATTACGATCATTTCTGTAGCTTCTTGCTCAGAAATACCGCGGCTCATTAGGTAGAATAATTGTTCTTCTGATACTTTCGATACTTTCGCTTCATGCTCAAGTGAAACGTAATCGTTTTTGATTTCGTTGTAAGGAATTGTATCAGATGTAGATTGGTTATCCATGATTAACGTGTCACACTCGATGTTAGAGCGAGAGTTTTTCGCTTTTGGTCCGAAGTGTACGATACCACGGTAAGTTACTTTACCACCATGCTTCGCAATCGATTTAGAAACGATTGTTGAAGACGTGTTTGGTGCTAAGTGAATCATTTTCGCACCAGCATCTTGGTGTTGGCCTTTACCAGCAATCGCGATTGATAATGTTAAACCACGAGCGCCTTCGCCTTTTAAGATAACTGCTGGGTATTTCATCGTTAATTTAGATCCGATGTTACCATCAATCCATTCCATCGTCGCGTTTTCTTCACAAACCGCACGTTTTGTAACTAGGTTGTATACGTTGTTCGCCCAGTTTTGGATTGTTGTATAACGGCAATACGCATCTTTTTTAATGATGATTTCTACTACCGCACTGTGAAGTGAGTTAGTAGTGTAAACAGGTGCTGTACAACCTTCTACGTAGTGTACGTGTGCACCTTCGTCTACGATGATAAGCGTACGCTCGAATTGTCCCATATTTTCAGAGTTAATACGGAAATACGCTTGAAGTGGTGTATCAACTTTAATACCTTTTGGAACGTAGATGAATGATCCACCAGACCAAACTGCAGAGTTTAATGCAGAGAATTTGTTGTCTGTTGGTGGGATTACTTTTCCGAAATGCTCACGGAAAATATCTTCGTTCTCTTTTAATGCGCTATCTGTATCTTTGAAGACGATTCCTAGAGCTTCTAGGTCTTCTTTCATGTTGTGGTATACAACTTCAGATTCGTACTGTGCAGATACACCAGCTAAATATTTTTGCTCAGCTTCTGGAATACCTAATTTATCAAATGTTGCTTTAATTTCATCAGGTACTTCATCCCAAGACTTCTCAGATTTCTCAGATGGTTTTACGTAGTACGTAATTTCATCGAAATCTAAGTCATTTAAGTCGCCGCCCCATTGTGGCATTGGCATTTCATAGAACTTATCCAGTGATTTTAAACGGAAGTCTAACATCCACTGTGGTTCTTCTTTCATACGTGAAATCTCTTCAACGATCTCTTTTGTTAAACCGCGTCCAGCACGGAAAATCGAAACGTCTTTGTCTTTGAAACCATATTTGTAATCGCCGATATCTGGCAGTTGCTTCGCCATGTTGGTGTGTCCCTCCTTAGATAACCTCATTTTTAGGAACCTTTAACATTACTTATCTTCGTTTAAGCCCTTTTCTAACGCTTTCCACGCTAATGTTGCACATTTAATACGTGCAGGGAACTTGCATACGCCTTGTAATGCTTCAATATCTCCTAAATCGATGCTGTCATCGTACTCTTTTCCTAGCATCATGTCAGAGAAAATTTTCGAAAGCTGAAGTGCTTCTTCAATTTTCTTACCTTTTACTGCTTGTGTCATCATTGAAGCTGAAGACATTGAGATTGAACATCCTTCGCCTTCAAACTTCGCCTCTTGCACAATACCTTCTTCTACTTTCATCGTAAGTTGAATACGATCGCCGCAAGTTGGATTGTTCAAGTTAACAGTAACACTATCTTCTAACACGCCATTGTTACGAGGATTCTTATAATGATCCATAATAACTTGACGATATAACGTATCTAAATTATTAAATGACATTTGTGAAATACTCCTTTGTCTTGATTAGCGATTCAACAAATGTATCAATTTCTTCTTTTGTATTATATAAATAGAAGCTCGCACGTGCTGTTGAAGAAGCTTTTAGCCACTTCATAAGCGGTTGTGCACAGTGATGTCCTGCGCGAACTGCAATGCCTTCTACATCTAATACAGTCGCTACATCGTGAGGATGTACGTCTTCAATATTAAATGTAACAAGACCAGCGCGATGCTTTGGACCATAAATTGTAACGCCATCTACTTCTGATAGTCTTTCTAAAGCGTATTGCGCTAATTCATGTTCATGCTTTTCAATATTATCAAGACCGATTTCTTCTAGGAAATCAATTGCCGCACCAAGTCCGATTGCATTACCGATAATCGGTGTACCTGCTTCAAACTTCCACGGAAGCTCTTTCCAAGTAGATTCTTGTAAATCTACGAAATCAATCATTTCACCGCCAAATTCAATTGGCTCCATATTGTTCAGCAATTCTTTTTTACCATATAATACGCCGATGCCTGTAGGTCCGCACATCTTATGAGCAGATAATGCGTAGAAATCACAGTTTAAATCTTGTACATCTACTTTCATGTGAGGTGTACTTTGTGCACCGTCAACGACCATAATTGCGCCATTTTCGTGTGCGATCGCTCCGATTTCTTTTACAGGGTTAATCGTTCCAAGCACGTTTGAAACTTGCATAATAGAAACGATTTTTGTATTCGGTGTAACTGTTTGACGAACATCTTCTAAAGAAATTGTACCGTCTGGTTGAAGCGGAAGGTATTTTAAAGTTGCACCAGTTTTCTTCGCAACTTGTTGCCACGGAATGATGTTACTATGGTGTTCCATGTAAGAAATAACGATTTCATCGCCTTCTTTTACATTTTCAAGACCATAGCTAGCCGCTACTGTATTTAATGCAGTTGTCGTTCCGCGCGTGAAAATAATCTCTTCCATTGATTTCGCGTTAATAAACTTGCGAACTTTCTCGCGTGCACCTTCATACGCGTCGGTAGCTTTCGTACCGAGCGTATGAACACCGCGATGCACGTTAGAATTATATTCTTTATAGTAACGTTCTAACGTTTCAATGACTTGAATTGGTTTTTGAGAAGTTGCTGCACTATCGAAATATACAAGTTGTTTGCCGTTCACTTTTTGATCAAGAATTGGAAACTGTTTGCGTATTTCATGAATATTCATTAGCGAACTTTCCTTTCAATTACCTCAACAAGCTGTGCTTTTACTCCTTCAATTGGAAGCTCATTTACTACAGGTGCTAAGAATCCATGGATGACTAAACGTTCTGCTTCGCGTTTTGGAATACCACGGCTCATCAAGTAGTATAATTGGTACGGATCTACGCGGCCTACTGAAGCTGCGTGACCTGCCATTACATCATCTTCGTCGATTAAAAGAATTGGGTTTGCATCCCCACGAGCTTTCTCATCTAACATAAGAACGCGAGAAGATTGTTGTGCGTTTGATTTAGATGCACCGTGTTCAATCTTACCAATTCCGTTAAAGATAGATGTTGCACTATCTTTTTGTACACCGTGTTTTAAAATCCAACCTTCAGAGTGTTTACCGAAGTGAACAACTTTAGTTGTAAAGTTTTGCGTTTGGTTACCACGGCCAATTGTTACTGTTTTCGTATCAGCATATGAACCGTCGCCCATTAAGTTTGTAACGTTCTCGGAAATTGTATTTCCGTCATTCATAAGGCCTAGAGCCCAATCAATGCGGCCGTCGCGTCCAACAACACCGCGGCGGTTAACGTAAGTTGTTACGTCTTTTGCTAATAGATCAACCGCACCAAATTTAACTTGTGCGCCTTGTTCCACGATTACTTCTGCTACGATATTTGCAATACCTTTAGCATTTTCATTTGCAACATAGTTTTCTACATAAGTTGCAGTACTGTTCGCATCAGCTACGAATAATACATGGTTATATACGTTAGCTTCTTCGCCGTCTACTAAGAATACAGCTTGAAGTGGAGTTTCAAGAACAACGTTTTTCGGAACATATACGAATGCACCGCCGTTGATTAATGCAGCATGAAGTGCAGTTAAACGATGCTCGTCTACCTTCACGCCGTCTTTCATTAAATACTTTTGTAATAGTTCAGCATGCTCTGTTGCAGCTGTTACGATGTCTGTAAAAATAACACCTTTTTCTTTTGCTTCGTCTGCTAAAGAAACGAACGCAGTTGTACCAGTACGTTGTACTAATACACTGTTATTTTCATCGATTAAGTTTTTCACTGCTTCTGGAAGCTCTGTTAAAGAACTTACAGGCTCTTGCTTAGCAGCGTCGCCTTTTCCGATAAAGTCCCATTTTTCAATTTTCGTTTTATCAGGCGTTGGCATTGGAAGTTCTGTTGCTTGTGCAAGAGCTTGTAAGCGGAACTCAGTCAACCAAGCAGCTTCGTTTACTTCGCTTGCGCGCTGACGGATTGTTTCTTGATCGAAAGGTAATGTACCGATTGTCATGTTTATGCTCCTCTCTTACGCTTCTTGCTCTGCTGTTTCGTCTTCAATACCTAATTCTTTTTTAATCCAGTCGTAACCTTCAGCTTCTAGACGTTGTGCAAGCTCAGGGCCACCAGATTTAACAATACGACCGTTCATCATAACGTGAACGAAGTCTGGAGTGATGTAGTTTAATAAACGTTGGTAATGCGTAATCATTAGGCAACCGAACTCTTCGCCGCGCATTTGGTTAATACCTTTAGATACAACTTTTAATGCATCGATATCAAGACCTGAGTCGATTTCGTCTAAGATTGCGATTTTTGGCTCAATCATCATTAATTGAAGAATTTCGTTACGTTTTTTCTCTCCACCAGAGAAACCTTCGTTTAAGTAACGTTGTGCCATTTCTGGATCCATTTCTAGGAATTCCATGTTTTTATCTAATGTACGTATAAATTTCATAAGAGAAATTTCATCGCCTTCTTCACGACGTGCGTTAATTGCAGAACGTAAGAAGTCAGCGTTTGTTACTCCGCTAATTTCACTTGGATATTGCATTGCTAGGAATAGACCCGCTTGTGCGCGCTCGTCTACTTCCATTTCTAATACATCTTCACCGTCGATGATGATGCTACCTTCTGTTACTTCATACTTTGGGTGACCCATAATTGCAGAAGATAAAGTTGATTTACCTGTTCCGTTAGGTCCCATAATTGCGTGGATTTCTCCACCTTTTACTTCAAGGTTTACACCCTTTAAAATTTCTTTGCCGTCAATTGATACGTGTAAGTCTTTAACCGTTAATGTAGAACCAGCCATCTCAATACCTCCATTAATCCTATATATACATTTTAAAAATTCCTAAAACGTTCATATTCTCATTTTATTCTCATTCTAATTTTATATCAAATAAAATGATATCGCAAACGACGAAAAAAAGTAACCGTTTTTTCACAAATGTATATAAGTATTTCCTTTTCACCTTTATATGATACACCTTTCTTCTTATTTATATAAAGAAAAAAGGACCGGTAAATTCCCAGTCCTTTCCTTATAATTATTCACTTATCGGAAGTACAGCACCTTTATATTCTTTATTAATAAAGTCTTGAATTTCTTTTGAATGCAATACTTCTACTAATTCTTTAATTTCTTTTTTCTTCTCGTCACCTTTACGAACTGCAATGATGTTTGCATACGGAGAGTCTGATCCTTCAATCGCAATTGCATCCTTCGTTGGATTTAATTTTGCATCAATTGCATAGTTCGAATTAATAAATAAAGCATCTCCCTCATTATTTTCATACAGCTTTGGTGACAATCCAGGCTCTACATCTGTTTTAAACTTTAAGTTTTTCGGATTTTCTACAACATCTTTTACTGTCGCTTTAACAACATCTACACCGTCTTTTAATTTAATAACGCCGCCTTTTTGTAACAATGCGAGCATACGGCCACGCTCCGCTACGTTATTACTCATAATAACTGTTCCGCCATCTGGCAATTCTTTTAAACTTTTATATTTCTTAGAATAAATCCCCATTGGCTCTAAATGGATTTTTCCTGCGTTTACAATTTTATATCCCTTTTCTTGAATTTCTTTATCTAAGTAAGGAATGTGTTGGAAGTAGTTCGCATCAATTTCCTTATCCGCTAACGCTTTATTTGGCAGTACATAATCCTGGAACTTTTTAATCTCTAACTTAATGCCTTTTTTCTCTAAGATTGGCTGTGCTTTCTCCAAAATAACAGCGTGCGGCACGTTAGAAGCTCCAACAACAAGCTTATTCTCTTCTTTCCCTCCGCAAGCAGCTAATGTAAATACAGACAGCGCTGTAACAACTGACAATAGAATCTTTCTCATATGATGTCCCCTTCTCCCCTATAGTTATGTAGTTATAAAAAAGGCTGGCATACACCAGCCCTTTTCAGCAATTATTCTTTTACAGGAACAACTGCCCCTTTATATTCTTTATTAATGAAGTCTTCAATTTCTTTAGAATGTAATACTTCTACAAGAGCTTTAATCTCTTTCTTATCTTTATCGCCTTTACGAACAGCTACTATGTTTGCGTACGGTGAATCATTTCCTTCAATTGCAATTGCATCTTTTTCCGGATTTAACTTTGCATCAATTGCATAGTTAGAGTTAATTAAAACAGCGTCGCCTTCTTTATTGTTATACACTTGTGGCAATAAACCAGGCTCGATATCCGTTTTGAATTTTAGATTTTTCGGATTATCTGCAATATCTTTTGGAGTTGCTTTAACTGGATCTACCCCATCTTTAACTTTTAAAATACCTTCTTTTTGTAAAATTGCTAAACCACGTCCATGGTCAGCAACAGAATTACTCATAATAATTGTCGCTCCGTCCGGAAGTTCTTTTAAGCTCTTATATTTTTGAGAATATACACCAATTGGCTCTAAATGAATTTTCCCTGCTACTTCAAAGTCATACTTTTTATCTTTAATTTCTTTTTCTAAATACGGAATGTGCTGGAAGTAGTTTGCATCTAAATCCTTATCCGCTAACGATTTATTTGGCAACACGTAATCTTGGAATTTTTTCACTTCTAATTCAATTCCTTTTTTCTCAAGTAACGGTTTTGCCTTTTCTAAAATTTCAGCGTGCGGTACGTTAGAAGCACCAACAACAAGCTTCTTTTCATCTTTATCTTTCCCGCCACAAGCAGCTAAGCCAAAAATTGAAGTTGAAATAAGTGCCGTAAGTAATAATTTTTTCATTTGAAACATCCTCCCGTTTTTTATTATCGTTTATCTATTCGAGTCGTTAAACTATCACCAATCCACTGAATTAAAAATACAACTAGTAATACACAAATTGTCGCAACGATTGTTACATCGTTATTTCCTCTTTGGAATCCTTCTAAGTAAGCAAGTGTTCCAAGGCCACCAGCACCAACAACTCCCGCCATTGCTGTATATCCTACTAAAGCAATTGTCGTAACCGTAATACCAGATACTAATGCTGGTAACGATTCTGGAATTAACACTTTCAAAATAATTGTGCTTGTTTTTGCTCCCATTGCTTTTGAAGCTTCAATTACACCTTTATCAATTTCGCGAAGTGCGATTTCAACCATTCTCGCGTAGAATGGTGCCGCTCCAATAATTAAAGCCGGCAGCGCTGCACTTGCTCCAAGAATTGTTCCAAGAAGAATCTTTGTGAATGGGATTAATAAAATAATTAAAATGATGAACGGTATAGAACGGAATATATTTACGAATGCTCCAATCACCGTATTAATTGATTTGTTTTCCCATAAATTATCTTTTGCTGTCATGAAGAGTAACAATCCTAAAATTAGTCCTAAAACAAATGTCGCAAGAGCTGCGATTGCCGTCATATATAACGTTTCACCCGTTGCTTCTAACATTTGATTCCAATCAACATTTGCGAGTAACTTATCCATGTGCAATCACCTCCAGCTCTACTTGATCTTGATGAATTCCTTCTATTGCTTGCTGGATCGCTGTTTCCTCACCATTTAAATGAACAACTAAACTACCGTAAGAACCGTTATTCGTTTGTGCGATATTTCCTTGCAAAATGCTAACTTCTATATCACTGCGTTGCATCAATCGTTGAAGCACTGGTCTTTCTACAGCCTCACCAATAAACTGCAAACGAATTACTTTTCCATCTGGATATTTTTCAATTAAACTTTCAATCGTTTCATTTGTATCTTCAGAATCTGTTAACTGCTGTACAAATCGTTTCGTAATATCTTGCTTCGGATTACGGAATACATCAAGTACTGGACCCGTTTCTACAATCTTTCCTCTCTCCATTACCGCCACTCGATTACAAATCTTTCGAATTACGTGCATCTCATGTGTAATGAGTACAATTGTTAAACCAAGGCGCTTATTGATGTCTAATAGTAAATCCAAAATTTGATCTGTCGTTTCTGGATCAAGAGCCGACGTTGCTTCATCACATAAAAGTACTTGTGGGTTGTTAGCTAATGCTCTTGCAATCCCAACGCGTTGTTTTTGTCCCCCGCTCAGCTGAGATGGGTACGCGTCTCCTCTTCCTTCTAATCCGACAAGATGAATTAATTCATCAACACGTTTTCTTCTCTTCGTTTTATCAACACCTGCAATTTCAAGTGGAAACTCAATATTTTCACGTACAGTTCGTGACCAAAGTAAGTTGAAGTGTTGAAAAATCATTCCGATTTCTTGCCTTGCCTTACGAAGTTCACTTCCTGTAATTGTTGATATAACACGATTCGCAATTGTAATTTGGCCAGAAGTCGGTTTTTCTAACTGATTAAACAATCTGATTAAAGAACTTTTCCCAGCGCCGCTATATCCGATAACACCAAATATTTCGCCTTTTTCTATTTTTAAATTGGCGTTATCTACAGCAGTGACATCACCGCTTTTTGCTTTATATATTTTCTTTACATTCTCTAATAGAATCATGATGTATCACCCCTTTTTTTGTTTAGGTCGACTCCGCAATTTTTTATGTTTAATGCGTGTAGTCCACCGTTATCACTACTTTTATTGTTTGAATGTCCTCCACATTCAAACAATAAAAAAACCTTTCTGCTTTAGAGAAGCAGAAAGGTTTATGTGCGTATATAACAACATTATCCCTCTCTCTCATCTCTCAAAGCATTTGCTTTGCAGGAATTGGCACCATTTCAACATAAGTTGACGGTTGCCGGGCTTCACAGGGCACAGTCCCTCCACCTCTCTTGATAAGAGAAATCAGATTCAATTTTCGTCTGATTTGTAATTTATGAAATTGTCTATATTTTATGAATTGAATTGTATCAATATCCAAACACCATGTCAACAGAAATTTTCGCAAAAAATGAACCTTCAGAATTTTAAGCACCTACTGGCATCGGTTTACATATATGAAACATCGATTCGACTAATAGCATCGTTCGATACGTTCCCGAATATTGTACACGTCCATCGTTCATTAACATTTGCAATCGTACATTTCCATTAACCAATTGTTCTATATCCTTTTCGTCTAAGCAAATGATTTGTTCCGTTCCTCTTTCCTCATGTACCAGCTCTATATAATCTCTTGAAATTTGTAACGAACAACTTTCATCTCCCAAACGGAAATTAACAGTTTTTTCCTCTCGTCTTAAAAGCGGCTCTAAATGATATTGACCATTAGCGTAATTTACAAATGATTGAAGCAAAGAATATAATCTCACCCTAAATCACATCCTTCATATCACTTTCTATTACATACCATTCCCTCTCACTAAAGAGCAATCCTGTTATTTTCGCTCGACAAATACTGTATCCATCCTGCATCTCGACATATTTCCCAAGAAATATGTCGAGGCGGCAAAAATTTTGCCGCCTACTTTAATTCCGTATATAAATATTCAACCGAATGAAATGCGTATATCTTCTTCATCAGTGTCCCATTTTCAAAAACAAGTAAACAAGGTACACTTTCAATCCCATACTCTTTTGCTAAATGTGGAGCATAATTTAAATCTAACATCCCAATTTTCAACTCTTCAATTGTCATCTCAACGACTGTTAACATCTTTTTTGCTAATTGGCATGTTCCACACATTGGAGTATATACATATAACACTGTTTTTTCTTCGTTCTCTATTAGGGATGTAGCTTCGGCTCCTGTCCAATCAATCACTTCTATCATTCCTTACCGTAAATATTCTGTATAAACGTCAATGTCGGCTCCCCATAATACATTTGCTAAGTGTGTAGATGGCGCAGTTGCCACTTCTCGGTACGAGCGATCAATATAGATATGCTCGGCTTGCGGAAATTCTTTTCGAAATTGTTTCCTTAACTTTTCTCCAGCATCATCAGCATCTACTAGCACATACACTTCCTTATCAAAAAACTGATCAACGAGCTCATCCATTTTCGATAAACCAATTGTACCATTTGTACAAACAATTTCCACCGGTTCACGAATAATAGATTCAATCTTTCTTCTATCTGATGTACCTTCTACAATAATGACTTTTTCTACATAAATCATATGTCATCACCCGATCACCATATACTATATAACCTTGAACTTAGTATATAGTATATTCGTTATTTTCATGTTGTTTCCTGTTTATTTTTGCAAAAGAAAAGCGAAACCGACTGTTTAGCCCTGTTGGCTAAGGTTCTTCCGTACAGAAGACGCTTTTTGTCTTCTCGTGCGGAAGGTTCTTAGACATAAAGGGCTAGCCGCTGGAGATGGACAATGAAAAGCGCAAGCGGCTCGTTCAGATTGTGAGGGGGGATGGAGCTTCTGACGTAAAGGCGCTTTTTGCCTTGTAGGAAGAAGCGAAGCCACCGAACAATCTAGCCGCTGGAGATGGACAATGAAAAGCGGAAGCGGCTCGTTTAGATTGTGAGGGGGATGGAGCTTCTGACGTAGAGGCGCTTTTTGCCTTGTAGGAAGAAGCGAAGCCACCGAACAATCTAGTCGCTGGAGATGGACAATGAAAAGCGGAAGCGGCTCGTTTAGATTGTGAGGGGGATGGAGCTTCTGACGTAGAGGCGCTTTTTGCCTTGTAGGAAGAAGCGAAGCCACCGAACAATCTAGTCGCTGGAGATGGACAATGAAAAGCGGAAGCGGCTCGTTTAGATTGTGAGGGGGATGGAGCTTCTGACGTAGAGGCGCTTTTTGCCTTGTAGGAAGAAGCGAAGCCACCGAACAATCTAGTCGCTGGAGATGGACAATGAAAAGCGGAAGCGGCTCGTTTAGATTGTGAGGGGGATGGAGCTTCTGACGTAGAGGCGCTTTTTGCCTTGTAGGAAGAAGCGAAGCCACCGAACAATCTAGTCGCTGGAGCTAGACAACGAAAAACAAAAACGGCTAAACCTGCATAAAGATTAAACGAAAATTTTTTTCAAAAAACGTTCTCCTACACGATAATTAGTATATGATTCTACATTCATTATTTTACATAAAATAAAAAAGGACAGCACAAAGGCTGTCCTTTAGTCGACTATAATTAGTCTTGGTTTGTCATTTCTGCATATTTTTCTGCAGTTAATAACTTCTCAACTTGGCTTGCATCAGAAAGTTCAACTTTAACCATCCATGCACCCTCGTATGGAGATTCGTTAACAAGTTCTGGTTGGTCACTTAATTCTTCGTTTACTGCTACAACTTTACCGCTTACAGGTGCGTATAACTCAGAAACTGTTTTAACAGATTCTACGCTTCCGAATGGCTCGTCAGCTTCGATTGTTGCACCTACTTCAGGAAGTTCAACGAATACGATATCGCCTAGCTCACCTTGTGCAAAGTGAGTGATACCGATAACAACTTCATTACCTTCAGTTTTTACCCATTCGTGTTCTTCAGAGTAACGTAAATTATTTGGAATGCTCATGACTGTACCTCCAGTGAATGTATTAATTATGTAAAAATACCTTATTGGTACTTTTTCCACACACTTTCAAACTGCTCTTCGTTAAAACCAAGTGTTACATTCGTTCCATCTGTTACAATTGGACGTTTAATCAACATGCCATCAGATGCTAAAAGCTCATACATTTCGTCTTCGCTTGCATCTTTCAACTTATCTTTCAGACCAAGTTCACGGTAACGCATTCCACTTGTATTAAAGAATTTTTTTAATGGTAATTCACTTTTTTCATGTAAATTACGTAAATCTTCTTTTGATGGTGGATTTTCAACAATATGAATCATCTCATATGCTACATCGTTTGCCTCAAACCATTTCTTTGCCTTTTGACATGTGCCACACTTTGGATATGAATAAAATGTTACTGTCATAAATTCACCTACTTTTTTACTAACCTTTACCTTTATCATATAGAAAACGTTTTATTATTTCAAACCATTATTCGCTAAACTTTTACTTATTTCGTGATAATTTTTAATAATCCTGCGAATTTTTCTTATTTTTCCGCCATTTGTTAAGAAAAAAATAAATATATAAATTTTTTAGATTCTGCACCAAACATATATCTTAAACAAGCGTTTGATTAATTCTCCATTTTTCTTCGTTAACCTTTGAACTACATGAGTTTCTTTCTACCGAACATACAGCTTAAACAAGCGTTTGATTAATTCTCCATTTTTCTTTCTTAACCCTTAAGTTACATCGGTTTCTTCCTACCGAACATACAGCTTAAACAAACGTTTATTTAAAAAAATAAGAAGCCTCTTTTGCAGGCTCCTTCATCATCTATTCAAATAATCTGCAATTGTTTGAAATACTACGATATACATATTATGAATACTTTCTTCTGTGTTTCCACCATTTGATAAACCAATTGCCCATTGTTGCCCTTCACCACTTCCGATATTCGCAAAACCTTGCGTATACATCGCATTTACATCTTTTCGTGCACTGTTATACTCTATCCCTTTTGTAATAAAAATTGAATATAATTTATCTTGTAAACCGATAAAAAATACTGGTTTCTTTAGCGATGAAAATACATTTTTATACTGCTCTGTTGAGGCTTCTTGAAAGTGATCTTTCATTATTAGAAAACCATCCACTTCCTTAGATTTCTTTTCCAGTGCCTCTAACTTCATTTCCTCAAACTTTACATTCCTAAACGTATCTTTCGGCTTTTCTCCAACAACTCCAATTACGAGTGCTCTTCCGTTATATTCTAATTTCTCTCCTTCTTTATCCTTTGCACACCCAGCACCGACTAGGCATATCAATATAAAAAATAAGAAATACGATAAACGCTTCATTTAGCACCCTCCCCCTTCTTTTTAGTCAAGTGACAAAAACGTAAGGTTAATTCAAGAAAATGTAAGTAAAATCGATAGCCCAATTCACGTTTCTATATTATAATCAATTGAATTTACTTACATTACTAAACATAGGAGATTAACATGAAGAAATTTAAACTTTCATCTTTTCTTCCGTTAAGTTATATACTTCTACTCGTACTCGTAAGTCCCCTTTACGACGTATTAAATAAATCGACTGTTCACGCAGTAGACGTTACAACTGTAGTAGATGATTGGATTCCATTTGTAAAAGCATTTATTATTCCTTATTTACTTTGGTTTCCATACTTATACGGCGCACTTATTTATTACTGCTTCGCTGACCGAAAGCAATATTATGTCACTTTAAGTAGTGTTATTTTTGGAAAGCTTGCTTGTTTTTCTATTTATTATTTTTGGCAAACAACTGTACCGCGTCCGACTGTCGTTGGAACAGATGTATTTTCTGAACTAGTTCGCTATATTTATAGTATCGATCAACCGGTAAACTGTTTCCCTAGCATTCACGTTCTTACTACATTTGTAATTATGTTAGCTGCCTTTAAGCGTAGAGAACAACATGCTTTTGAATATTACATCCTTACTTTCTTCGGTACACTTATTATTTTATCAACGCTATTTACGAAGCAGCATGCCTTTTTAGATGCCGTTTCTGGAATGACACTTGCAAGCATACTATACTTCGGAGTTCAGCTCTTATTAGCAAAAGAACCAATAAAAGTTCCAGTAAAACAAAATCATAAAATGTAACATAAAAAAGCAGACTGTGGCTCAGTCTGCTTTTATCTATTATTAAGGAGATTTTCAATTTAAGATTGCGGTACAGTCATATCACCAGAGTGAATACGACCTGCTTTTTTAAGAGCAATGTAAAGTATATAAGAAACAGCTACTGGAATGATGATATAAGTGATTACCATCGCTGGGACAACTTCCCATCCTTCGCTAGAAATTAAATTAATTGGTGCGATAAGAGAACTTAATCCAAGACCTGCAATTTCCTTTCCTGCTTCCAGTTGGAAAATTAATGCGGATACTGGACCAACTATAGCACTGGCGACGACAGTTGGGACGAGAATCATTGGATTTTTAGTGATATTTGGTAACTGTACTTTCGGAGTACAAAGTGCTTGAGCTAATATGCCACCTAAATTGTTTTCTTTCGCTGAGATAACAGAGAATCCGATAAACTGAGCAACGCAGCCTGCAAGAGCAGCACCACCTGCAACACCGTCTAAGCTAAGTGCGATCGCTAACGCAGCTGATGAAGCTGGAGAGATAAGTAATAATCCCCAAACTACTGCAATGACGATAGAAGCGATAAACGGGCTACCAGCTGAGCTATCTTTAATAAATGCTCCAACTGTATTTAAAACAGGAGTAATATTATGAGATAACCAAATACCTACTAAACCAGAACCTAATATTGCCGCAAATGGAACGAGCATCATATCTAACGCAGTTTTTCCGCTTAAACGTTTACCAATATATACAGCTAAAGTTGCTGTTAATAAAGCACCGATTGGCTCACCTGTTTTAATAATTAGACCTGCTTCAGTAATTGAAATGGATCCGGCACCAATTGCTCCAGCCACCATAGCCGAGAAAATTACAAGGCCATTTGCACCGAGCATAAAAGCAATTCCGGCACCAATTGCTGGTGCCATAAGTGATTTTGCAACAACTCCGATTGTAATAAGTAATGGTATATCAACAATTCTTCCTATATTTTCGATCAGTAAACCAATTCCGAGGGATACGAAAATACCTTGTGCGATTCCAGCAGATGCTTTAAATACACGAGACATTATATATTCCTTCATTTGTTTCACCTTCTTCTATAAGTTAGTAACCAATTGTTTTCATATAATCACGTAAAATATCGTTTGATTTTGCGAATCGAGATTCTTCATCCTCTGTTAAATTGAGTTCTACAACTTCTCTTATACCGTCTCTAGTAATAATAGCTGGTACTCCTGTACAAATATCATATTCACCATACTCACCATCTAAAATGGCTGATACAGCAATGACACGGTGATCATCATTAAAGATTGAGCTTGCAATATATGCTAGAGAATTTCCGATTCCGTAATAAGTAGTTCCTTTACGTTTATAAATTTCCCATCCGGCTTTTGCAGTCTTCTCAACGATTTCATCTAAATCTATTTCACCAAATCGTTCTTTTTGTTCTTCTAAAATTTGCAGAATTGGCTTTCCACCAACAGTTACGTGAGACCAAGCAACCATTTGAGAATCACCATGTTCTCCTAATGAATACCCATGAATACTACGAGGGTCTACATGTAGCATTTCAGATAAAATTGTTCTTAAGCGAGAAGAATCTAGTGATGTACCAGTACCGATTACGCGATTTCTAGGTAATCCAGATAATTTCCAAACTTCATATGTAATAATATCAACTGGGTTCGATGCAAGTAAGAAAATACCATCAAATCCACTTTCCATTACGCCACCAACAACACTTTCCATAATCTTCGCACTCGCTCCTAAAGTATCTAAGCGACTTTGCCCTGGTTTTGGTGCTGGTCCTGCTGTAATAATGACAATGTCCATATCTTTGCAGTCTTCATAGCTTCCTGCATATACTTTTGTTCTTGTATTTGTAAAGTTAATGCAATGTGATAAATCCATTGCTTCCCCAACTGCACGTTCATGATTTATATCAATTAATAATAGCTCTTCGCAAATCCCTTGATTTACAATGGAATACGCACAACTTGATCCAACTAATCCAGTACCGATAATTGCAATTTTTCTTGTATGTCTTTTCATAGCAATCTCTCCTAATTGATCATATAATCTATTTCTTTTGTTCTTTACATTCTTAATTATAGAGGTTCCCACGATAGAAACCATGGATACTTTGTGAAATATTGAACAAAGTTTTTGTCCTTTTTGTGAATTGTTATATTCCATTTTCGTCATATTTGTTACAACTGGAAAAATATTTATTATGTATTTATTGACATACAAAAAATAAAACGAGCGAATTCATTTTCGCTCGTTTTTTCATCCTATTATTCTGCACTTAACTGACTTTTCAATTGCTGCACAATCATCGGATTCGCAGGTGCTGCTGGTTTATAATAACTCTTTTGCTTTGCGTACTCATACATATTACGTTGACGCATTTCATCTTGATTACGAATTTGGATTAACGTTTGATGTAACTGTTCATTATCAGACTGAGCAATATAATTTGCATAACTTGTTAAACTTGCATTTAATCCTGCTAAATAATCATTTACCATATCTTTTTCATTCATCTTTCTCTTCCTCCTATCCTAGGAAAGTCATTAATTGCTGTTTCGTATTTCTTGCATCTTGCGCATCTTTTTGTAGCATTTGTTTCAGTTGTGGATCTGTACACGTCTGTGCATACTGCTCCAACTTGTTAATAATTGTTGCGTGTCCACCAATTAAATGACGTAAGTTTTCTACTTCAAGCTCTGTTAAATTTTGCATGGAATACTCCTACCTTTCTTCTTTCATTCTTCTTTAGTATTCTGTTTTTTTCAAATCGTATTCATTAAAAAGTCTGCTAAATAATCATTTAACTAAAAAGAGCCTCTAAACGATTAGAGGCTCTTTCTACTTAAATTCCTTTCCGCTTCTTCAATCGCCCGTTGCATTTGTATTAACGGATTTTCAATCATTTTCCCATGTCCTGTCGCCAATAAAGACGGCTTATACTCCAGCAATTTCTGCGCGCTTGCTAATGAAACTTCTGCATCCCACGTACCAAACATAGGAAACGGGAAAAGCCACTTCAACTGTCCTGCTACCGCTAATCCTCCTCTCGTTTGAAATGCATCTCCAACAATGAGTGCATCATTTCTTGTGTCTAAAAACGCCATTGATCCCGGTGTATGACCTGGAGCTCCAATCGCTACAAGAGAACCAACTTTATCTCCCTCTTGAAGAAGAATATCTGGAATCGTATTTATCTGTTTTGACACTCCCACTTTTATTGGTGTATTTCGTTCTCCCTCTTGCAGTACCTTATCTCCTTCAAGTAAACATGCATCTCTTTTTGAAATATAGACCGGAACATCCGGCAGCACTTGTTTTATAACATCAAGCGCTCCTACATGGTCATCATGCGCATGTGTAATAACGATATTCGTAATCGGTTTTCCTATTTTCCGAGCTGATTGTAAAATCTTCTTTGCACAAAACGGTAAAGCCGCATCAATTAAAGTTAATCCTGTCTCTTCTTCAACGAAGTAACAGTTAATTGGAAATAGACGCGGTAAAAATGCGATTTGATGAACTGTTCCTACACTTATTACCTTCATCTTCTTTACCTCCATAAAAAAGAGCTGTTTACACATACATATGTAAAACAGCTTTATTCAAGAATTCAGCAATAAAAAACCAGTAGCCAATCGGCTACTGGTTCTCTTTCATCTATTAAACTGTGTAACGCTCATCTTCTAAAATTTTCGCAGCGATTTCACGTTTCTTCGGAATTACGTTAAGTGGTGTGTGGCGAGTTAATTTACGTAATGATGATAACATCATGCGCAGCATGTCGCCGTTTTCAACTGCGATAAGTGTTTCTTTCGCATCTGCTTCGATTTCGTTAAATGCTTCTTGGCAGAATACTTCAGTGTATAACACTTTTTGTTTATTCTTTTCAAGACCAGTTGTTTTGATTGCTTTTTCTGTACGAAGAACAGCTGATTCCATTGCGTATAGATTGCTTACAATGTCAGCGATATTCACAAGAATTTCTTGCTCTTTATCTAATGCTTTACCGTATTTTTGAGCAGCTAATCCAGCTACCATTAAGCCGATTTTCTTCGCGTTAGTTACTAAATATTTTTGAAGTGCTAATGGCTCATCGCCTACTTCTTCTGGCATCATCATCATTAACTCTTCTTGTAATTTTTGTGCTTTTTGAAGAAGTGGTAATTCACCTTTCATCGCTTTACGTAAGAACGTACCTGGTACGATTAGGCGATTAATTTCGTTCGTTCCTTCGAAAATACGGTTAATACGAGAATCACGGTACATTCTTTCAATCTCGTACTCTGCCATAAACCCGTAACCACCGTGAATTTGAACACCTTCATCTACTGTATAGTCTAATACTTCAGAACCGAATACTTTGTTTAAAGAGCACTCGATTGCATATTCAGCGATAGAAGCTGCTACTGCTTTACCGTCTTTTACTTCTTCTTCAGATAATGTGCTCATGCGGCTTTCGAATAAACCTACTGTACGATATACAGAGCTTTCAGCTGCATATGTTTTTGCTGCCATATTCGCAAGTTTCTCTTGAATTAATGGGAAGCGAGCGATTGGTTGCTTGAACTGTTGACGTTGGTTTGCATATTGTGCTGAAATTTCTACTGCACGTTTCGCAGATCCAACTGTACCAACACCTAATTTATAACGGCCGATATTTAAAATGTTGAAAGCGATAATATGACCTTTACCGATTTCACCAAGTAAGTTTTCTTTCGGTACTAATGCATCTTCTAAAATTAACGTACGAGTTGAAGAACATTTAATACCCATTTTCTTTTCTTCTGGGCTTGTAGATACGCCAGCATATTCTTTCTCTACGATAAATGCTGAGAAGTGCTCTCCATCAATTTTTGCATACACGATAAATACGTCAGCGAATGCAGAGTTTGTAATCCATTGTTTTTCACCATTTAATACATAATGTGTACCTTCTGCATTTAAACGTGCAGTTGTTTTTGCACCTAATGCGTCAGATCCTGAACCTGGCTCTGTTAATGCGTATGCAGCTAATTTCTCACCAGTTGCAAGTAATGGTAAATACTTTTTCTTTTGCTCTTCGTTACCGAATAATACGATTGGTAACGATCCGATACCTACGTGAGCACCGTGAGTAATTGCAAAGCCGCCAGCGCGAGAGAATTTCTCTGCGATTAACGCTGAGCTTACTTTATCAAGACCAATTCCGCCGTACTCTTCTGGTACGTCAGCGCCTAATAAACCAAGCTCCCCAGCTTCTTTTAAAAGACGAACAGAACGATCAAACTCATGTTGTTCTAAATATTCAAGCTCTGGAAGAACTTCATTTACGATAAAGTCCTCTGTCGTTTTTGCAATCATTTTATGCTCAGATGAAAAATCTTCTGGCGTAAACACTTGATCAATCGTAATCTCATCAACTAAAAAGCTACCGCCTTTAACCGCATTTCCTACTGTTTTTTCCATGAAAATTTCCTCCTTCATATTTTCATGAGCCGCTTCTCTCTTTTTGAAAGAAGCTGGCTCTCAATTTTATTTTTTATAAACCTTGGTTGCTTCCATTCTTTGCTTTAGCGTCGTCTCGTTCTGAGCGAACCGCTTCCACTTTTTTTATAATCCAGTTCCAGTGGCTAGAACAGTCGGTCGTTTCACCCCTTCCTGTGAGGCAAAAAGCGCCTCTTCGTCAGGGCTTCCAACGCCCTCCTGTTCTGAGCGAGCCACCTGCACTTTTTTTATAATCCAGTTCCAGCGGCTAGAATGTTCGGTGGCTTCGCTTCTTCCTACGAGGCAAAGAGCGCCTCTACGTCTGAAGCTCCATCCCCCTCACATTCTGAACAAGCCGCTTCCACTTTTTTTATAGTAATTCAAACACTCCCGCTGCTCCCATTCCGCCGCCGATACACATTGTTACGATACCGAATTGTTCGTTGCGGCGTTTCATTTCGTGAATAAGAGATAGTGTTAGTTTTGCTCCTGTACAGCCAAGTGGATGTCCAAGTGCGATTGCACCACCGTTTACGTTTACTTTTTCTTCATCTAAACCAAGTTCACGAATAACTTGAATTGATTGAGAAGCGAATGCTTCATTTAGTTCGAATAAGCCAATATCAGATAGCTCTAAGCCAGCTAGTTTTAATGCTTTTGGAATTGCAGCGATTGGGCCGATTCCCATTACTTCTGGTGGTACGCCAGCTACTGCAAATGAACGGAATTTCGCAAGCGGTTTCATGCCATCGCTCACTGCTTTTTCACGATCCATTAATAGTACAGATGCTGCACCGTCACTCATTTGTGAAGAGTTACCAGCTGTTACAGAACCGCGAACGTTAAATGCTGGACGTAATTTACCTAAAATGTCTAGCGACGTTTCTGCTCTTACACCTTCATCTTGTGCGAAAATGATTGTTTCTTCTTGCAGTTTATTGTTTGAGCCAACCGAGCGTAACGTCACATCTACAGATACTGTTTCATCAGCAAAGTTTCCTGCCGCTAATGCTTTGGCAGCACGTTGATGACTTCTTACTGCAAATGCATCTTGCTCTTCACGAGAAATTCCATATTTCACAGCAACTTGCTCTGCTGTATGTCCCATACCCATATAATATTCCGGAGCCGCTTCTACAAGGCGACTATTCGGACGAACAACGTGTCCCATCATTGGAACTAAACTCATTGATTCCGCTCCGCCTGATAATACAGCTTCAGAGTGACCAAGCATAATGCGCTCTGCTCCGTAAGCGATACTTTGTAAACCAGAAGAACAGTAACGGTTAATTGTAATAGCTGGAACATCGTAAGAAAGTCCTGCTAGTCCGCCGATATTACGAGCCATATTTAAACCTTGTTCTGCTTCTGGCATCGCACAACCGAAAATTAAATCATCGATTGGTCCTTCATAATTTGCACGCTTTAACGTTTCCTTTACTACTAACGCCCCTAGATCGTCAGGACGAACTGTTTTTAATGAACCCCTCTTTGCTTTTCCAATTGGTGTTCTTGCTCCCGCAACAATGACAGCTTCTCTCATGAACGATATCTCCCCTCGTTATTAGTTACGTAATGGCTTTCCTTTTACAAGCATGTGCTGCATTCTTGCTTGTGATTTCATCTCACTTACTAAGCTAATAAATGCTTCACGTTCTACATCTAATAAATACTGCTCATCAACTTCTGTTCCGTACGGCACTTTTCCGCCCGCAATGACATATGCAAGTTTCTTCGCAATGTGAAGATCATGTTCAGAAATGTAACCTGATAAATGCATTGCTTCTGCACCAAGTACAAGAGTTGCATATCCTGTTTCACCAACAACTGGTATCTTTTTACGAATCGGTGCTTTATAGCCAGCTTCATATAAAGCAAGTGCTTTCTGTTTCGCATCATATAGTAAGTGATCACCATTCACACTAATACCGTCTTTATCGCCTAAGAAGTTGTTCGATACAGCTTCTTGTGCTGATGTAGAAACTTTCGCCATCGCTACAGATTCGAACACTTTATTCGCAACTTTTTGCAGATCAAACTCTACACCGTTTGGCATTTTATTTAAGTGTTTAATGTATAGCTCTTTATTACCGCCTCCGCCAGGGATTAAGCCAACACCAACTTCTACTAAGCCCATATACGTTTCACTAGAAGCTTGAATGCTAGCTGCTGGTAAGCAAACTTCTGTACCTCCGCCAAGCGTCATACCGTATGGTGCTGCTACAACTGGCTTAGAAGAGTACTTAATTTTCGTCATTGCATCTTGGAAGTTTTTCACAACCAACTCAATTTCAAAGTAATTGTCGTCTTGTGCTTCCATTAAGATCATTGCTAGGTTCGCACCAACGCAGAAGTTCTTCGATTGGTTACCGATAACAAGACCTTTATAATTCTTTTCTACTTCATCAACAGCGTAGTTAATCATTTGCGTAATATCCATACCGATTGCATTGCTCTTCGAATGGAACTCTAAGCAAAGGATGCCGTCGCCTAAATCAATTAAGCTCGCTCCGCTATTTTTCTTTAATACACCATTTTTCGCTTTTAATTGCTTAAGAGAAATTGCTTTTTTATTACGCTCGATTAGCTTATATTCGCCATTATCGTAATAGTAGCTATCGCCGTTATCATGTTTATAGAAAGTAGTGAAACCTTTCTCTAACATTTCTTTCACCCAAGTAGGAACAACTACGCCGTTTTCTTCCATCTTTTGAACAGATTTTTCAACACCAATTGCATCCCACACTTCAAATGGCCCTTGCTCCCAGCCGAAGCCCCACTTCATCGCTTGGTCAATTGCAACGATATCGTCAGCAATCTCTTTATGAAGTTTTGCAGAGTATAAAAGAGTTGGTGTAATGATGTTCCATAACAACTCTCCTGCACGGTCTTTCGCGTATACAAGCGCTTTCAATTTATTCGCTAATCCTTTTTCTTGTTTACTTAACTCTACGGATGCAGCTTTTAATTTTTTACGCGCTTCGTATTCCATCGTTTCAGGATTTAATTCTAAAATTTCTTTTCCTTGTTTTAAGAAGAAGCCTTGACCCGTTTTACTTCCAAGCCATTTTTTCTCAAGCATGTCATGCATGAAAGCTGGTACTTTAAATACATCACGCTCTTCTTCTTGTACGTTTTCATATACGTTATTTGCAACGTGTACGAATGTATCTAAACCGACAACATCTAATGTACGGAACGTCGCGCTCTTCGGACGACCAATAAGTGGGCCTGTTACAGAATCAACTTCCCCAATGCTATAGCCGCGTTTTATCATCTCTTGAAGAGTTACTAATAAACCGTACGTACCGATGCGGTTTCCAATAAAGTTTGGTGTGTCTTTTGCGATAACAACGCCTTTTCCAAGAACGTCTTCGCCAAATAGTTTCATGAAGCTTAATACTTGTGGATCTGTTTCTTTCGTCGGTATTACCTCTAGAAGTTTTAAATATCGTGGTGGGTTAAAAAAGTGTGTGCCTAAGAAGTGTTTCTGGAAGTCGTCTGAACGACCTTCTGCCATTTTTTCAACTGAGATGCCTGACGTATTCGAGCTTACAATAGAACCCGGTTTACGAACAGCGTCTACTTTTTCAAATAATTTCTTTTTAATATCTAAGTTTTCAACTACTACTTCAATAATCCAATCTACATCAGCTAGACGCTCAAGATCATCTTCTAAGTTACCTGCTTCAATCAGTGCTAAATTTCCTTTCACTGTCAGAGGAGCTGGTTTTTGCTTTAATAATTTTTGCACAGCCGTATTACTAAAACGATTTCTCACACTTTTATGTTCTAATGTAAGTCCCTTCGCTTCCTCTTCTTTTGTTAGCGCAGGTGGTACAATATCAAGCAATAATGTCGGAATACCAATATTAGCTAAGTGTGCCGCAATCCCTGAACCCATTACGCCTGAACCTAGAACAGCAGCCTTTTTAATTTGGAACATCCAATTCTCCCCCTATTCTTGAATGAATGCTCATTCAATTTTTCGACATAAGTCGCAATCAATGAGTGAGCCTCTACTAATAAATATATGATACTGTTTAAATTTTCGCAATATATTTATTGATAAAATTTTCTGAAATAAATATTTTTCTTTCATTTGGCTATGCTATACATGTGTATTTTCTTTGTTTAAATGCACTTTTCCTTTTTATAATCTGACGAAACTGGAGGAATATATATGGCAAAACTTAAGAAGAACCCCTCTAAGGCTGGAATTAGTGCAGCTAGTGTAACTGGAAATGCAGGTCCGCATAATCACGGTGTTGAAAAAGGACGCCAAGGTAATAATCAACAATATAAGAAGCATAATATGGGCGAAAAATAACGCTATATTTTTGGGCAGAGAACGTGGCATAATGATTAATGGCTGCTTTTTCTGCCCAATTTATTTGTACATATGGAAAACAAAAGAGGGAACGATGATGAAACGAACAATAGTTATGATTGTAATGATTGCTACACTATTTACAGGGATGATTTTCTTCTCTTATGCACAGAGGCAACAAGCTGTAAGAGCTGATCAACCTAAGATTACTGGGCAATATGGCGTTACAATCGATGCAGACACAGGTGAAATTTTGTATGGGAAACGCGAAGACGAACGTTCTTATCCGGCTAGTATAGCCAAAATGATGACAACCCTTCTTTTACTAGAGAATGTAAAAGAAGATGAAGAAATTACAGTTACAGAAAACGCAATTAAAACAGAAAGTCAAAGTAAGAAAATTAAACTTCGTGCTGGGGAAAAATTAAAGCGTGATGAGGCATTAAAACTTATGCTTATCATTAGTGCAGATCCAATAGCTGAATCAATTGCAGAACATATCGCAGGATCAAAAAATGAATTTGTGAA
Source organism: Odontarrhena argentea (assembly GCA_900406245.1). Classification (NCBI taxonomy): domain Eukaryota; kingdom Viridiplantae; phylum Streptophyta; class Magnoliopsida; order Brassicales; family Brassicaceae; genus Odontarrhena; species Odontarrhena argentea. The sequence continues at coordinate 97,104 of OVAF01000029.1, forward strand.
GATGATGAATGCTAGAGCGAAGGAACTTGGTACAAAGCATGCGACTTTCAAGAATGCAAGTGGTGCTGATGCAATTGGGAATAAAGTATCACCATATGACATTGCTATTATTACGAAAGAAGCATTAAAGTATCCAGTTGTTTTAGAATATATGAATTCAACACGTACAACTCTACATACTTCAGAACGCTCTCCAAACATCGCAAACTATGGACGAGAAGAACTATATGACGATCCATATGCGATTGGAAGTAAAAGTGGTCTATCAGCACTTGGCAAATATACAGTCGTAACAGTCGATGAAAAAGACGGTAAACGCGTCATTAACGTCGTATTATCTTCTACTCGCGCGCAACTATATCCTGATACGAAGAAAATGGCACATTATGCATTTCAGCAATTAAAATAACCAAGGAGTATTTTCTCCTTGGTTATTTTTTAACCATACCTTTTAATACGAACGCAACGTTTGCTGGACGCTCTGCTAGACGACGCATGAAGTAGCCATACCAGTCGTTTCCATAAGGTACGTAAACACGCATTTTGTAACCTTCTTTTACTAGCTCAAGTTGACGCTCATTACGAATACCATATAACATTTGGAATTCAAATTGATCCCTTGGAATGTTGTGTTCTTCAGCAAGTTTTTTTGTATATTCAATAATCGCTTCATCATGTGAAGCAATTGCAGTATAATTTCCATTTAATAAGTGCATTTTAATAATTTTTTTATAATTGTCATCTACATCTTTCTTATCCGGGAACGCCACTTCTTCAGGTTCTTTATAAGCACCTTTTACAAGACGTAAATTAGGATTATAAGCATTTAAATCTTCAATATCTTTTTCTGTACGATATAGGTAAGCTTGAATAACAGTACCAATATTATCGTATTCAGATTTTAATTGTTTAAAGATATCAATTGTTTTACCACAGCGTGTATAGTCTTCCATATCAATGGTAACGAACACACCATTTTCTTTTGCAGCTTCTAAAATACGGCGCATATTGTTCATTACGATTTCATCAGAGATATCTAATCCCATAGAAGTCATCTTTAAAGAAAGCTGCGAATCAAGACCTTCTCTTCCAATTGCACGGATCGCTTCAATCGATTGGTTAGCCATTTCATTTGCTTCCGCTTCATTATCAACGAATTCACCTAAATAATCGATTGTTACACAAAGACCTTGCTTATTTAATGCCTGAATGGCAGCTGTCGCTAATTCAATCGTCTCCCCTGCGACGAAGCGACCTGCACCAAAGCGTAAACCGTACTTTTTAGCCAGTTTTGTTAGCGCTTTATTTTTAGATAAGAAAAGAAACGAATTTCGCATTAATTGTTCCATGTAATTCACCCCTATGACTGTAATTTATCTGTTTTTTACCCCTCTTCAAAATTATATCACTGTTTAAAATTATTGGATACAAATAATTATTTAGATAATTTATAAAATACTATAAAAACATTTAAAAACCTATATTCTCGCATGCAAATATGAAGGGAATATTTTTCGACATTTAGAAAAAACGGGTTTACTAGGGCAAAAATAGGCATACCGAAAATATTCGACATGCCTATAAAACCCTTAATATTCCATGTAAATTATATAAGGATATTAATAAGAAAAACTTAAAGTAGCATCACCTAAGTTTTTTAATTCTCATTTCGCTTCTCTTCATTCAGCCTTTTAATATCCGTAATTAACTGCACCATCTCTTCTTTCGCATCTGGATAAGTTTCATTCCAATGCTTCACTAAAGCTGGCATCGTCTTCGCTATGTAAGAATAAAGTGCCCACTTCTTTACCTGTTCTTTTCGCTCTTCATTACTCTCGCCAAGTAACAGCTCAGTGTATTTCTCTAGTAAACCGTCAAACTGCTCGTTAAACTTTTCACTCATTTTATTTACCTCCTATATGAAAAAAGCAGCGAAGATCGCTGCTTTTTCTTATAATTTTGATCGGACAGAGTTTAATTTTTTCTCCATTGTGCTTACTTTATCACGACGATCATCAATACGAATCGTTGTTGCAACACGCTGTGCACCTTTCGTATATGGAACTTCATGCATTTGTTGAATTACTTCTAGAATGACAGGAAGATCTCCTTCAATAATTGTATTCATCGGTGTTAATTGATACTTCACGCGATCCGCATTTTTCTCTAGCACCTTTTGTACTTCTGCTACATATTCACTAACACTTGGATTACCTGTTCCTACCGGAATAATCGATACGTCAACAATTGCCATAGTAGTCTTCCTCCTATAATCGCTTCTTATATATCCATTGTCTATTTTACCGAAATCCTCATCATTTTACTAATATGTTACTCTTCCACTTTAAACTGCTCAACTAATCTTTCTAAATCTTTCATATGCTCTGTCAAACTTTCCATCGTGTGGGCTACCTTTTCTAGATGATTAACCTGTGATTCCGTTGCAGCATGTACCTCTTCAGAAACAGCTGCACTTTCTTGACTCGTACCAGCAATTGTATGCATTACCGCTGTAATTTCTCCTTGCTCGTAACCTATGTTATGTACCTCTTCTACAATTTTTTCAACTGAAGTACTAATCGTATTTACAACTGACATAATTGTGCGGAACTCCATTTCTGCCTCTGTCGTCACTTTATTTTGCACATCTGCAATGTCTTTCAATTTACTTACAACTTCTACAACCCTTTTTACTTCTAATTGCACATCACCAATCATCGTTGTGATTTCTCCTGTTGCCTCTTTTGATTGTTCCGCTAATTTCCGAACCTCTTCAGCAACAACCGCAAATCCCTTACCTTGCTCACCTGCACGGGCAGCTTCAATCGAGGCATTTAAAGCAAGTAAATTTGTTTGTTCCGAAATACCTTTTATAAGCTCAACAACATTTTGAATCGATCCAACTCTTTGTTCTAACTTATCTGATGCTTCTTCTGTATGAACAACAATCGAAGATGATTGTCCCCTCGTACGGACTAAGTTCCTCATTGTATTTAATCCTTGCTTAGATGCCTCTTCCGCTTTGCCAGTCACTCCTTTTATTTCACCAACGGAGCTATTCATTTGTTCCACTGACTCTGCCATATTCTCGAGCTGAGCTGAAACTTCATCCACACTATTCGCAAGAGTAGAAGCTCCCCCGCTCACATCATCCATTGCTCCGGAAACTTCTCTACTAGCCGCTACTGTTTCGTTCGTTAAATAATGTAAACTATTCGTTGATTGTTGCACTGTTGATACGCTGTTTTTAATTTTACTTACCATTTCATTCATTTGTTCAACCATATCATTAAAGTGCTTCGTCAACTCTCCAACTTCATCTTTACTTGTCACCTTCATTCGCAGCGTTAAATCCCCTTCTGCTACTTTTTGAACGTGATTCTTTAATAATTGCAGTGGTCTTGCTAATCTTCTTGAGAACAAGTAGGAAGCTACGATTCCAACTAATAAACTAATACACGCCATCATAATGACTGTATTTCTCGTACTATTTAATAGCCCATCGATCGTTTCTTTCGGATAAAAGATTCCTATCGTCCATTTCATCGTATCAAATGATTGACTATAAACAACTACATCTTCACCTTTTATTGTAGTGACCGCATATTTTGTTACCTCTTTATTTAAGCTCTTTATAAGTGGCTCTTTAGAAACATCTTTCCCTATCTTTTCTGGATAAACAAGAGCCATATTTTTATCATTTATAATAAACATTTCTCCGTCATTATTATATTGAATATTGTGAAGCAACTTCTGAATCGTCCCAAGCGATACATCCATCGCAACAACGCCTAATACAGATCCATCTTGAGCTGTAATTGCTTTAGAAACACCTACACTTAACTTTCCTGTTGCAATTTCATAAGAAGGTTGTCCCCAATGGACCTTTTTTACATCAGCCTCTGAATCTTTATACCATGGTCTTGTCGTTGGATCATATCCTTCTGGCACTTGCCCACCTTCAGCAAGATTGGCACTTAATGTTTTTTTATCTTTCGTACCAATATATAAATCTAAAATACCAGGATGATTCTTTTTATACTCCGCAAACTCTTTCGTTAAAAACGCTTCCTCTTCTGGAGTAACCCCACCTTGAAGCATATTACGAATCATCTCACTGTTCGCGTAATACCCCATATCTTCATCCGTTCTTTGAACAAATGTCGTAAGTTGCTCTGTCACAAGATCCATCGCATTTTGAGAATACTCGTCTAAGGAACGCACTTCCTTTTCTTTCTGTAATTGATACACAGCTGTACCCAATATTACGAACATCATAGAAATAAGTACTGAAAACACTACCGCAATTTTTAAACGTAAACTTCTTAACATCTTCCCCCCAGCATCCCCTTCGCATTAAATTGAAATATTATTAATCATTATATTAAGTATAATAGATAAAATTAAAAAATTGAAATTAATTCTCACCTTAATACAATTAGAAAACGGACTACCACTTGTGCAAAAACAAATAGTTCATTATCCTTAAAATATAATCTCATTCGTTCGGAGGGAACTATGTTACAAAAATTCGGTTTCTCACAATATGAAAGCCAAGCTTATGAAGTTGTCGTATCAAGCAATGAACCATTAGATGCTACAACAATTGTGAAGCATTCAGGTGTTCCAAAAGCAAAAATATATGAAGTACTAGCACGCCTAATCGATAAAGGAATGGTAATGGATTCTGTTTCAGAAAAGAAAAAATTGTATACAGCATTACCACTAAAGCTAGCAATTGAAAAATTAACGACAGAATTTCAATCAAATATTAAGGAACTGGAAACAAATATATCAAAAAAATCATTTACAGATGACCGTGTTTGGAGCTTAAAGATGCAATCTTCTATTCGAGTTCAAAGTAAAGAACTCATTGAAAGTGCAAAAGAATCAATCCGTATTTCAGCTTGGAATGATACTCTTTTAGAATATCTTCCTTTACTAGAACAAAAAGCAAAACAAGGTGTTCAAATTGAATCCCTTATTGTTGGAGAAGTAGAAACAGACTTAGAAAACATGCATTTTCTAATCCCAGCTGAAGAGCCTAATGCATTAGAGCGCTACTTGCTACTCATCGTTGACGATCGTGAAATTTTATTTGCTGGCGTAGAACAAGAGTCATGGCAAGCGATGAAAACAATGTCACAACCTTTCGTAAAGTTCTTTACAGAATTTTTCTATCACGACGTTGCACTTGCAAAGATTACTCAAAAACACCATGATCTCTTTATGGAAGATGAGGAAATTAAGAGTTTGTTGATGAAGTTAAGATACTAATTAAATAATAAACAGGAGTCTAGTTTTTCACTTAGACTCCTTTTCGTTTTGTTCCTTTATCTCCATCAACAGCTCAATGATTTTCTCATTTTGCTCTACCTGTTTCTCTGAATTTTTATAGATGAAACGAACCCATCTAAGTGCAAGAATAATAAGAAACAAAGGGAGCATTGAAATTAGAAGACCAATAATTGAAAAATTCGTATACATATACCTCACCTCGCTATACACCCTTTCTCCATTTATCTACTAAAACCTGCAATTTTTTACAAATAAAAAAAAGAACCTATCAAACGATAGATTCTTCTTTCGCAAACTGAGTAGAGCGTCCTCTCGTAATCGAGAAAATCGCGCAAAGCAGTGCTAATATAATAAAGCCACCGCCTACCCAAGCGTTATATATAACAGATGATTTTTCAATAACAACTCCGCCTACTGTTGAACCGAGTGCAATTCCTAAATGAAGCGCAGAGTTATTTAAACCTTGCTGGATACCAGCTGATTCCGGTGCAATGTCAATTAAATAATTTTGCTGTGCTGGTGAAATCGCCCAGCTCAGCATACTCCAAAGTCCCATCATAATGATGAAGAGTGGGAATGAGAATGTCATTAATGGCAACATGAAGATTGCACATGCAAATACGATAATAATCGAGATAATACTTTTCTTCGATCCCCATTTATCAGCAAGCCATCCACCGAATCCACCGCCGATTACTGCTGCGATTCCGAAAATGAAGTAAAACACACTAATCCAATTTGCTTCAACATTCATAACATCTTTTAAAAACGGTGTTAAATATGCATACAATGTTAAATGCCCCGTTAAAAACAAAAATGATGTTAACTGTGCACTTACAATTTTTTTATCTTTTAAAGTAGCAAGTTGTTCTTTTATTGATAATACCGATGTCGGTGGTACTTTCGTTAAGAACAATGAAATACAAGCAATTGCCATAACTGTTAATACTGAAATCAATACAAATGGCGCACGCCATCCGTATGCATTTCCGAGTACAAGACCGAGCGGTACTCCAAGTACAAGTGATCCACTAATTCCCATAAAAATGATTCCAATTGCACGCGCACGAAAATGCGGTTCTACTACACTAGAAGCAAGTGTTACCGATAGTGCAATAATTAATGAACCACTCGCCGCACAAATAACCCTTGAGAACATTAGCATTCCGTAATTCACACTAAATGCCGAAATAATATTTCCGATTAAGAAAATCGATAATGCTCCAACATACAATGTTTTTCTTTCAAACTTCCCTGTCAAAGCTAATAAAACTGGACCTGACAAAGCAAATACTACCGAAAATATTGTTATAAGCTGACCAGCTGCGCTAATAGATACTCCTAAATCATTGGCAACTAAATCGAGCGTTCCTCCTATAATTAGCTCAACCGTTCCGACTACGAAAGCCGCGATAGCTAAAATATAAACACGAAAATTCAAGTCTTTCCCCACGCTTTCTGTTTTGGTTACTACGACTATAGTAACCAAAACAGAAAGTGGACGCAAGTACAATTTTTTTACAGTAAAAAAGGTAGGCGTATTATACGCCTACCCTTCCATCATTCTGTTTCTTTCTTCTTATTCAAGTACCAATACACCGGAAGTCCCGTAAAGACAATTCCAATTGATAAGAAACAACTTACCGGATCATTAATAATCGCACTACCGATTACAAAGAACGAACCTAAAATCGCAACGATTGGTACGATTGGGAATAACGGTACACTATATGCACGCTCTTTATTCTTATTACGTTTCCTTAAAATGAAGACACCAATAAACGTCATTACATAGAAAATATAAATAATGAATACGGAAATCTCAGATAGCTTATTTGGATCACTAATAATCATTAAAATAATTCCTAAAATGATTTCAACAGTAATCGCATTTGCTGGTGTTTTAAATCTCGGACTTTCCTTTGCAATAAACTTAGCAAATGGAAGTTGTCCACGTTCTGCCATAGACATTGGAATACGTGGGAACGTTAAAATCTTTCCATTTAAACAACCGAAAATAGAAACGATAATACCGATACTAATAATTTTCCCACCATATTCTCCAAGTAACATACCAGCAGCTGTCGCTGTTGCATTTTCTCCAAGGTCTACAATTTTCGCTGCTGGTAATACATTTAATAACGCCAAGTTAATTAATACGTATGCAGCTGTTACAATTAAAATCCCAACTGTCATTGCTTTCGGTAATAACTTTGTTGGATTCTTCATTTCTCCACCAATCGAAGCAAGTAAAATCCAGCCGTCATAAGCAAATAACGTTGCTAAAATTGCCATACCGATACTTTGATTTTCTGATATCGGCACTACTACGTTAAAAATATCACTGTTTCCTTTCCAAAAACCTAACACGACAATTAATACAATCGGAATCATTTTCCCAATTGTCGTGATTGTTTGAACGATACCTCCGTATTTTGTTCCCATACTATTTACAAAGCCAAGGAACACAACTGTTCCGATTGCGATTGGTAAATTCCACACTTTATCTAAATAGAAAAAATTAATCATTAAAGAACTAAAGTATAAACCTAATGTTCCGATAATAGCTGGTCCATAAACAATTGTTTGCATCCAGCCTGATAAATATCCCCAAAAACTTCCGTAAATCTCCTCTAAATACGTATACAACCCACCATTTTTCGGGATTTGCGCTCCAATTTCGGCTACTGTTAAACCACTCGCTAACGTCAACAGACCACCAATTACCCAAGCAAGAATGGCCATATTAGAACTCCCTGAGTAATCTAATACGCTTCCTGGTTTCATAAATACACCAGACCCGATAATCGTTCCTACTACGATAGAAAGTGCTACTGTTAAACCAATTTTGTTCTTCTCATCATGATGCATGCTGCGTATCCTCCTTCCAATTCTAGTGTGATGCAAAAATGAAATAAAAAAACACTCCTCCCTAAAAAAGGGACGAGTGTTGTATTCGTGGTTCCACCCTTGTTTCAATTCGCAAAGTAACACACTTCACCAATTTCTCAAGTCTAAATAACGGTTTTTGCCGGCAAGCAATTACTAGATGTTCGTTCACTGCTGCAGTTCAGAGGTGGTAATCTATTTTTCCGTATTAGGAAGCTCACAGCCAAAGGCTTCCCTCTCTGGGAATCGTAAAAAATTAATCGTGTCCTCATCATCACTTCTTGATGTCGAATTTTGTAGTTATTGTTCATTATATTGAATTGTTAGAAAAAATCAATATATTTTTTTATATAACATAGGAAATATTTCTCTTCTTATATTATAACAGAAGATACAAAACCTCTCTAATTCCCTAAAAATGGTATAATTCATTTAGGAGGTGTACCAATAATGATTGCTGTCTTTTGTATCATCGCTACGTTTCTCTCTGTTCTATTCGCTATCATGTATCGAAACAAGTATCCTGTTTATAGCATTTTAGCGATAGCTATTATACCAGCTGTTTCCTTCTACGTATTGGGTAAATATCAATATACGGAAGTGTTTATCGGTTTTGCAATCTTCTACTGCGTCTTCGGATACATACTAACAATGAAAAGAATCTTATTGAATCATTAAAAGAGACCGATTTCTATAAGTAGAAATCGGTCCTCGCATGTACCTTCCGGTTGCCCCACGAAAGATACATAAATCAATTATTTATCTTCTTTTTTCATAAAAAACTTGTGATGCGGAAGATCCACATTTAATTCCTCTAATTGTTTCTTTTCATTGTCTAAAATCGCTTTTGCTTTTGTTTTTGTTGCTTCATCTAATCCCGCAAAGATGTCTTCACGCTTCTCTTTTTCTGGAAGTTTCACACCTAATTTTGTTAATTCTTCTTTTGCTTGCTCATGCGTTAATTTTCCAGATTTCTTTTGCTCTAAAATCGACTTCGCTTTCTCTTTCGCCTGTTCATCTAAGTTAGCAAACATGTCTCCATGCTTACCTTTCTCCGGCATTTTCACGCCTAACTTTGTTAATTCCTCTTTTGCTTGCTCATGCGTTAATTTTCCAGATTTCTTTTGCTCTAAAATCGACTTCGCTTTTGCTTTCGCCTGATCATCTAAGTTAGCAAACATGTCTCCATGTTTACCTTTCTCCGGCATTTTCACGCCTAGCTTTGTTAATTCCTCTTTTGCTTGCTCATGCGTTAATTTTCCAGATTTCTTTTGCTCTAAAATCGACTTCGCTTTTGCTTTCGCCTGATCATCTAATCCTGCAAACATGTCTTTACGCTTCTCTTTCTCCGGAAGCTTTACACCTAGTTTCTCTAACTGTTTCTTTGTATCGTCCATAATTGTTTTTACTTTTTGTTTTGTAGCGTCATCCAAATCCTTTTTCGCCGTTTTTGTAGACTGTTCAGCTGCTGGAGTATTCGTTGCCGCGAATGCCGGAATACCGACTCCTCCAATGATTCCGAATGATAAAGCACCTGCAATCGCTAAATACCCAACTGTTTTCTTCTTCATAGGAAATTTCCTCCTTCATATTTCTAAAGCATGTACACTTTCGTATACAATGCCAATAGTAATGTTGGTTTCTTAAAATTCCCTTAACGTTTCGAATAAAAAACACCGCTCATAATGAGCGGTGTTTCTCTATGCTTTTTGTAATTGTAACTCTTCACGTTCCATTATTTTTCTTAATACGATTGTTTGTGTCATTGTAAATAAGTTACCTGTTATCCAGTACAATACAAGTCCTGATGGCGCCGCAAACCCCATAAATAGAATCATTGCCGGCATCATAATTTGCTGTATCTTTAGCATCTGTACTTGTTCTCCAGGTGTAATATTAGATTGGAAAACTTTCATCTGAATAAATGTCGTTAACGCTGCAATAATCGGTAATATATGATATGGATCTGCATGTCCTAAGTTCACCCATAAAAAAGAAGATGTGCGAATCTCTTCCGTTCTGCTAATCGCATAATACAAAGCAGAGAAAATCGGCATTTGTATAAAAATTGGCCAGCAACCAGCAAGTGGATTCCAACCGCCTGATTTCATTAGCTCTGACATTTCTTTTTGATACTGCTTTTGTTTTTCAAGATCTTTGCCTACATCACCGTACTTTTTCTTTAGCTTCTGCAATTCAGGTTGCATTTTCTTCATTTTCGCTTGGCTACGATATTGTGAAACAGCTAATGGAATCATTGCTGAACGAATAACGAGCGTCATAATAATGATTGCAATCCCAAAGCTAGCTCCAGGTATATGATGAGCAACAAATTGAATCATAAACGAGATTGGATATACGAAATAATGATCCCAAATCCCAGTACTATGTGCATCAATTGGGACTGCATTACTGCAGCCAGATAAAACAAGTAATAATGATAAACTAACGAGCACAGCTCGGTATGATTTTAACATGTTCATTCCTCCAATGTTTCGTAATTATTTAGCGAAACATTGGTGTATACGGACCGACCTCATCATTCTCTTCACTTGATTCTTGTCTACGTACAGAACGAATCATTCCATATTTATAAAAAATAGAAAATAGCGGTACATTTCCCGCACTATCTTCACATGTATCAACTAACGCAAAAGCTCTTTGTCTACCGCTTGATGCTTGTTGACGCACAAAGCGAGAAACATTAGCAAGGAAGAAAACTTCTAATAAACAAAGTGCCGTCGTTACAAACGATATATATAAAATTGCATCCTGCAATAAAAATTCCATCGCTTCACATCCTTAATAAGGTCATTTTAGCACATTAGGCAAACATTCTCTATTTCCTTTTATTTTCAAAAAAAGTATTTTGCATATTTTCTCAAGAAAACAATAATTAAGAAACGTTGTATTCGCTTTCTTTAGTATATTCACGCACATCAATGAATAGGCTTGATTTATTAGAAATTTATAAAATTTTTGCATTATAATAAAACTATTGCCAGTTTTTGAAAAAACCTTTATTCTCTTCTTGTAATCAAAAATGAATATGGAGATGAAACATACTATGGGTCAACTAGGAGACGCCGATTACGTTCCCGACACCGCCTTTTTATCCTTCCCAGCAGCTAAAACATTTCATTTAGAATTTATGATACAGTTGGTTGTTATTTTTATAGCTTCTATTTTGTATGCAATTTCTATGAATATGTTTTTTATCCCGCATAATATGATTAGCGGTGGATTCGCTGGTGTAGGGATGATTATCGGTTATTTAATGCACTACAATATCGGTGCACTTATCTTTTTACTAAACATTCCTCTTCTTATTTTAAGTCACTTTTACTTAGGCAAGAAGACAACCTTTTTAACAGCGTACTTTGTAGCTGTGTCATCTTTAGCGATGAATATTATCCCGGTACACCAAGTTTCAGACGATATTTTACTTTCTTCTGTATTCGGTGGTGTTATCTGCGGAGCAGCTTCAGGAATTATATTCCGATTTGCTTCTTCAACAGGTGGTTTTGATGTTGTTGGATTGATTGTAGCAAAATATCGAGATGTTTCAATTGGAGCAATCATATTTGTATTCAACTTAATCTTACTTGTCGCAGCAGGTTTTATTTTCGGATGGGATATTACACTTTATACGTTAATTAGTCGATTTGTAGTCAGCAAAGTTATCGATGCTGTGCATACGAAACATATTAAATTAACGATAATGACTATTACAGAAAAAGGCGAGGAAATAAAAAGCGCACTACTACATCACGGCATACGCGGGGTGACAATGGTAGACGCTGTCGGCGGCTATACAAACCATAAGAAAAAAATGATTTACACTGTCGTGACTCGCTATGAGTTAGGCGAAATGAAACGTATTATCCGTCAAGTGGATAACAAAGCATTTATGAACATTACTGAAACAGTTGAAATTGTCGGCCGTTTCAAACGTATATAAAAAAGGTTAATACATTAAAGGGCATAACATATTAGTCATATATACTATGTTATGCCCTTTGTTATTCAACTAACGCACCCTTTAGCATAATAAAATCACGAAGTTTATTACTACAAATCGGAGGATAACATTCCATATACAAAACTATCTGTCCATTCATTTTTATTCCAAAAATCTTGTATGAAATGAGCTTCCTTTCTCATACCTATTCGTTCACACAATTTTTTTGAAGCTGTATTACGTGCATCAAGATTAGCTTGTATACGATGTACATTACATTCATTAAATAATTTAAACACCAAACTACTTACTGCTTCTGTTGCCAAACCTCTTCCAACTACTTCATTTGAAAAACTATAACCAATCTCAACAGTATCCTTCATATTTGTGTACCATACGGATAAGTCACCAACTACTTTAGTCTTGTATATAACTGCCAAACTTAATATTGATTCTTCAGTAAGTGCATTGTTTGCTAGCTTCTTATTAAATCTTTTCTGCATGTCTTCATGAGTCCACTTATTATGTAATAGGAACTTACATGTATCATCATTATTATAAATAGCAAATACATCCTGTAAATCAGTACTCTTAAAAGGTCTAATTATTAATCTTTCTGTTGTGATCTCCAAGTTAGCTCCCCTCCCTTACATTCATGCTACAAAACATTTTTTATTGTATTTAAGCCTCCTTCTTAGATCTCACCTTGATTACATATTTCATCATAATAAATTAAAATCCTTCTTCCACTAAACTGCATTGTTAATGGTATTTCCTTACGCTTTTTATTTTTTACACTTATTACAAAATCAGATAATTCTATTATTATGTCCCTAAATGTGTTATAATGAAAGCAGACTCACAAAAAAAGAGTATATAGACTTGGAAGTTTCTCTTATTTTACAAGCAAAAAGAAACGAGCAGTCGGGTATATTTCAGACACCATACACGTAACGGTTTAAACAACCGATCATCTTAGTTACTCTTCAATGATCTTTTTATAAAAAGATACGTACAATTAAAACTCACTTCAATATACTATACCTACCTTTTTGACTTCCAAATCATCTTATTACATAGGGAGATGAACATATGAATCAATATATACGATATACAATAGCTGTCCTGTTTGCTATTATCGGCGGTACGATTTGTTTCTGGACAAACACACAGCTTGGAGAGAATATCATTTTTAATGGAATCGAAACACTTGTAAGCGCTTCAATTTTAGGCGGATACATTTACTTCCTCTTCAATCCAGAAGAAAATGCTCAGAAAACAATGTTATTAACAATGATTGGAATCGTTGGTGGATGTATTTCCTACTCAATGACAAACTATACATTACCACTTCAATTAAGCTCAGCTTTCTTCCACGGTCTATGGACTTGGTTCATTGCATTCTGCTTAGCAGACGTATTCAACCTATTACAAGACAATGAAGAAGATAGCGGTCGCCAAATTGAAAGTAACTCTTAAGCTGGAAGGAATTCTTCCAGCTTTTTTATGTTGGTTTGCATACACCGGCACTACAATAAAAAGAAGCTACCCAACGGCAACTTCTTTTCCACATACCCCACTTCGTATTCACTTAAATATATCAACGATTTTTCAAATATATCGATCGTTTCTCCACTTATATCAACGATTTTTTCATTATATCAACGATTCGGCACAAGATATCGATTTAACGACAACCTTAGACATCCAAAACGTACAACATACCCTATCCCCCAAGCAACTTACTGCCGAACTCTACGATTAAAAAGATAATCAATAGGATCGCGAGTATCTTTAATGCTACATATGCTACTTTAAAAACAACATAAATGAGCAAGACTATCAAAATAATTGATAAAATTTCCATATTTACTTCCTCCAAGCTTTGCTCTTCTTATCTCATTTTACTCGCCCTAGGCTGTTTATGGAACGGCATAAGATGACATATAAAAAAGAGGATACCTCACCCATCGTAAGATACCCTCTCTTTCAGCTGCTTAAACCATTCTCTTTCTAATTGTAAATATCCCATCTCACTCTTCTCGGCGCTCTTTAATTCTTGATCGGCTTTCTTCATATAAGTACGGGACGCTTCCATATTGCCCTCTACATATTTAATAATCCCTTGTGTACGGTAATATCCACTTAGGTCCATTTTTGTAATAGCCTTTGCATGTTCCTTTGCTTCTTGCAAAGAAAGACTATCCATCTGATAAAGGGCTTTATATAAAAGGTACCAACTATGAAAACTACTAACGAAAAACTTATTTTCTTTCGTTACAGGTAATTGAACAATTCGTTCTATATACGGTATCGCTCTTTCCATTCCCTCTTGATCTGCACGAGCAAAAAAGACGAGCATAAGTCTACTCATTATCTCCCTTATCCCTTTATTCTCTTTTATTTTCTCCTCACTAAGTTCTACTAATCTTTCATCCCAATCTTTCGGTCTTTTATAACTAAATAACTCACTCGATATTTGAATCTCATATAAGTGATTTCTAGCTCTTTCATCATCTTTAATTAAAATAAGAAATTGCATCCCATCACTCATAAGCATTCCTTTTATCGGCACAATTGTAACCGCAAAGATTGCAAAATGGAAAAAGGAAAAATATAAAAGATATTGATAATAACTCACCATGTATATGTAACCGGAAGTAATACCAAATAGTAAACTCGTAATCGGTCCACCTAAAGTGAGCCACGCCCACTTTTTCGAAAGATTCGGTGTCTCTATAGAAGGTGGTACTAATGTTGCAACACCTCCAAAGTACGCCCATAATTTATTTTCTCGAATGCGTAATTTTCCCTTTTCTTTTTGAATAGTAATGGGTCCTACTGTCATAAATTTAAATGTTAAACCACCTATTACACCAAATACTACATGTCCTAGCTCATGAATGGCTAACACTAACAATGAAATTCCAACTATTGCCCATAGGTTCAAAATTACTTCTAATTTCCCAGTTCGGATTACTCCGTATAAAATGGACAGAATTAGCGCCACTGTCATTGAGCCAGCTGGCCTTCTTAAAATATCCACCTTTTTCTCCCCTTAATAAATCATTTTTCTCTGCATTTCGTACATGAACTTCCCGAGATGCAATATCCAAATAAATGAGATTAAGCCAATTAATACAAAATCGATATCACTAGCAGCTGTATATATAACGGCAGCCCACCATACATATGCCAATATTGTATTCGTAAATTCATACGCTTTATATCCAGCCTCATGCACAATGTGCTTTAATCCTTCATCTGCGTTTTTCGTCCACATTTTCATAGATTCCATATACGTTACACCTTGTTCAGGGTATAGCTTATTATAACGATTTTTTGTTATGAGCCCGATAATCACTACAGTAGTTAAACAAACAATAGAAGCTACTAAATTCCACACCGCAAATGAAACATTAGTATCCTGCAACAGTGCACGTCTACATGTAATAACTGCATATACAAACCATGCCTGCGTCACTATATCACCTACACGTAAATATATACTTATAATGCCTAATTTTCTGCCTTGTACGCTCTCTTCTTCATCGCGTGCCTCCGCTAACATACGCGTATTCTTCCAAGTGTAGTACATCATTAAGATTCCAAAAATAGTACATATGCCTATAAATGTATTGGATGATAATTTTCTCGGTTCATCCGAGAGTAAATTTAAAGCTATATAAGACGTTAAAAAGCCACCCATCATACTTAATGCTATTTTCCCCACAGAATCAAATTGTTTTTTTCGTTTACTCTTCATCATCCTCTTCCCCCTCCACTAACGTGAATATTTCCTCCACCGATACATTGAAAATTTGTGCGATTTTTAACGACAATACAATAGATGGTGCATAATCCCCGCGCTCAATTAAACTAATCGTTTGCCGTGATGATCCAATCGCTTTCCCTAAATCCCCTTGTGATAAACGATGCTTTGCTCGCAATTCCCTCACTCGATTTTGAAGCTTCATGTCTTCCCTCTTTTTCATTTATTTAATTAAAATTGTAAATAATATCCTTATTTTTGTCAATTATAATTGTCATTACGACTATAATAATTGACAAGATACTTATTTCTTATCCTGTATCAAATTCCTATAAAGAATGTAAAATGTGCATTAAACATAGTCTTAACAATAAAATAAAAAAGGCAGTGCTTTTGCACTGCCTTCCTAAATTCTGACATAGAATGGATTTCATATTAGCTTGCGTTTTGTAGTAATACTCGTTTTAACTGTTTGCGGAAACGAACACCTAACGTAATTGCTACGATAACGATAACTCCAACAATGATTTTACCGATATGATCTTCTAGCACTCCAAAGATGTCATGTAAGTTTCCACCTAACCAGTAACCACCGATTAAGAAGAATGATACCCAAAATAGAGCGCCTGAATAAATTGTAATGGCAAAACGACGGAATGGTAAATTAATAATTCCTGCAAAGTATCCTGTGAAATGACGTACACCAGGAATAAAGAAACCAATAAAAATCAGGAAGTACCCATACTTATCAAACCACATTCTCGTTAAATCAATTTTTCTTTGTGTTAAAAATACGTATTTTCCATACTTTTGAATGAAAGGCATACCTAATTTATTTCCTAAAAAGTATTGAATCGTCATTCCTACACTTGTCCCAATAAAGGATAGAATGATTAAAATCGGTAAACTTAAATCACCCTTCTGCGCTAAAAATCCCGCATATGCTAATGTGGGCTCTCCCGGAAACGGAAGTGCAATATATTCTAACAGCAAGCCGACAAGTACAACATAGTACCCGTATTGCTGAAATAATTCATGAATCCATTCCATGTCATCTCTCCTTTCAATCACGTACAACTTCTTACTATTATTGTATAAAAAAATTGTCGAAATAACTATCACAATAGCTTACATTTTTATTACATTTTTGTAAGGGTCACACTAATGATTTCCGTTCTTTATTAATTAGTAAAAATCATTTTTTAAGTCGAAATAACAAAAAGACGCATTAATATCATGCAAGTTTTATCCATTTTTTAACACTTAAAAACCCCTCTAATTTTGTTCTCAATAAAAAACCACCACAAACTCATCCTAACTTCATATTAGCTTCATATACGTATTGTAAGATTATATCGGAATTTGTTGAAAAATTTAACCAATATATGACTAAGCATTAATTTGAATAAATATAAGTCGTTTTCGAAATTGAAAAAAGGGTGAATACGAAATGGAAGCATATAAAATGCACGATTTTATTAATACAAATGTTGAATCTCATCAAAATGAAACCGTTTTTAATTTACACATGTGTGAAACAAGTGAATTTGACGTAAGTTTAACAAAATCTACAACACTATCTTTTATCGTTTCAAAAAAGAATATTAAAATTGTCACGAAAAAATGGATTAATTCAAATCAAGAAAGCATGATTGGCAAAAGCTACATCATTCCAACAAAAGCTTTTCATTATTTCTTACCAATCATTTCTGAAAATGAAGATGAGCTAAATATTCAAGTTCAAAGTTTTGGACTACGTGGTGAGCTTTTATTAAATGAAAGATTACTTATTGATAAAAACAACAAACACAACAGCAAAATCACTGCATTCTTTGAAACATTAGATGAAAATGTAAATAAAGCTTTACGAGGATTACAACTTCATTGTATGTAAGACTATTACGATAGTAAAAGGAGAATAACAATGAAAAAATTATTATTAAGCGCACTATTATCATTAGGATTTTTAACTCTTCCATTCGCTAGCGCAGAGGCCGCTACAACGAAAGATCAATTAATCGTAAACACTCAGTTAAATAAAATGGATTATTATCAGGATGGAAAATTTATAAAAAGTTTTGCTGTCGCTACTGGAAAAGCAGCAACACCTACACCTAAAGGAACTTTTCAAATCGTAAATAAAATTAAAAACCGCCCTTATTATACAGGCAAAATTAAAGGCGGCGATCCACGGAATCCACTTGGTGACCGTTGGCTCGGATTAAATATGGCAGGAACTTACGGAACAACTTATGCGATTCACGGAACTAACAATAATCAAGCAATCGGCAAAGCAACAACACTTGGTTGTATTCGTATGTATAACAATGATATACACTGGTTATTTGAGCGCGTTCAGCAGCAAGCTACTGTCACTGTAAAATAGCCTAAAAACAAGATTTATGTGTAGCCAAGAATTTTATGTCTTGGCTTATTTTATTTATTCATTTACAGTAGCAAAACAACTGTATTTACATATATAATAGGAATAGATTTGATTAGCTGATATTTAAACATTGATAAACGTAGATATTAAAATTATACAGTTATAATGTTTTATAAATTTTATAATACATACTATAATAGAACTACTGTAATTCTGAACTATTCAGTAACACTAAACTATTCCCCTTGCTACCTTCATGATTATTTTATAGCGGGGGCTTATTATATGTATAAACAATCTGAGTCACTCGAAAAATGATGAATTCGAATATTGCAGTAAAAAGCGTTATTTAGGAGGTGTTACTATGACGCATATACTGGTGATTGAAGACAACCCAGATATACAAGAACTAATTCGTGAATTTCTAATGGCACAAAACTTTACTGTTGATGTAGTTGGTGCTGGAACAGAAGGTATTCTTCTTTTCCAAAAAAATTCATACGATCTTGTCCTCCTCGATGTAATGTTACCAGATATAGATGGCTATAGTATTTGTAAAATTATGCGAGGACAATCTGATGTACCAATCATTATGTTAACAGGCTTACATAATGAAGAAAGTGAAATTAAAGGATTTGAGTTAGGTATTGATGACTATATTACGAAACCGTTCCATTACACTGTATTTATTAAGCGTGTAGAGGCTGTATTAAGAAGGGCAGCAACGAAGGAAGCAGAAGCTGCAACTATACTACAATTCCATGAATTGATGTTAAACTCTACAGCATATGCAGCTTATGTTCATGGTAATCAAATTGAATTGACAACAAAAGAATTTGAAATTATTTATACTTTACTGCAAAATCGAGGAAAAGTATTATCAAGAAGTGATTTGTTGAATAAGGTATGGGGCTATGAACATTATGGTGATGTAAGAGTTATAGATACACATATTAAAAACTTAAGAAAAAAATTAGGAATTACTTATATTAAAACGGTGAAAGGCATTGGCTACAAAATCGAATCGTAGCAAAGACAACATCACCAAAAATATTTTCATCAAAACCTTATTATTTTGTATTCTTTTATCACTTTGTCTTTATCAAATTATTTACTTTCTAGCTTCAAACTACGATAAAGAACATTTTGCGAAAGAAAATGGAACGCCGACTACAGAACAGGCGGATTTAGATAAGCAAAACAATCAAAGTAAAACGAATCAAAATAAAGCTGTGTCAGAGGGAAGTATTTCCAATTTCCAATCTTCTATTATAGATTATAAATCTCTTTCTACAGCTATCAATCACCTTTTGCAGCCTAGCCAAACTGCAAAAGCAAAAGAACATACACAAAACCTTTCGGGGAAAAATAGCACTTCTAATCCGCTTACAGAAGCAGAAAAGAAAGCCGCTAATAATGATGCCTTACATACACAAAATGCAGCAAGTAAAATAAATGATATAAATGATAATCCAAAGTTAGCAGATGCGTTGCAGCAATTAGCTCCACATATTGGCGCGACAATGCTTGCATTATCACTACTCGGATCTTTAATTTATACAAAACTAATTGCCAAACCTTTTCAATATATGAGCGATGCTTTAAAAGATATTATGAATCTTGATTTCTCAGATAAAAAACTACTTAACAAAAATACAGATCAAACAGATTTTAATTTGCAAGTAGCCGCTTCACAAGTACCAAATATTGTGAAGAATTTACATGCAAGCAATCAAGATTTAAGAAATGAGCTCAAAAAGGAACAACAATTAGAGCAATCTCGTAAAGAATTTATGTCTATGGTATCCCATGAATTAAAAACACCAATCGCAGCCGTTATGGGACAACTAGATGGCATGATTCACGGAATTGGAGCTTATAAAGATAGAGATAAATATTTAAAACGTTCCTATGAAATGATGCAAGATATTAACATATTAACGGAAAAAATGTCGGAATTATCCAAAATACAAAACCCTCAATTTAAACCGAATTTAGAAGTCATTTCTTTATCTAATATTATTGAGGATGTTATGAAGAAAGTAGATTACTTTGTATCTGTAAAACAATTAAATGTACAATCTAATATTAAACACGACGTACAAATTTTAGCTGATCCTAAATTTATTCAAACTGCTATTTTTAACATTATTTCAAATGCAATTCATTATACAATTGACCACCAGCACGTATATATAAAGCTTTATGAAAAACCAAACGGTTACGCATTAGAAGTATTAAATACAGGTTCACAAATTGATGAAGATAAACTTGCTCATTTATTTGAGCCTTTCTATCGTGCAAACCCTGATAAACACGGTTTAGTACAAGGTAGCGGTCTTGGATTATATATCGTGAAACAAATATTAGATAAACATCAATTTCCTTACGGAATACAAAACACAGCTCAAGGTGTAAAATGCTCCATTGTATTCCCAAAAGCAATGTAGCATTCACTATAATTACATACCCCAAACTCATACTTTATGTGTGAGTGGCGGAATTTTGTAGAGTGTCTTACTCTGTTTCGTTCGCCCGTTATCCTTATTTGGATAGCGGGCGTTTTTTATTACTTAAAAGGAGGATTTTTTATGGATAAGTTTAAATATTCATTGCTCGTTTTATTCGGTGCTTGCAGCTACGGCATACTTTCAACTATTTTCAAACTCGGATTCCTAAGTGGATTTTCAGCACATCAACTATTAGGGGGACAATATGTCTTCGGATGGATTGGACTATTTCTACTCGTTCTTTTCTTTTCACGTCATAAAGTAACAAAAAAACAATTCTTTTCATTACTAACCGTCGGAACAACAATGAGTATGACTGGAATTTTCTACGCTATTTCTGTAGAAGAGCTACCCGCATCTATCGCTGTCGTCCTACTCTTTCAGTTCACTTGGATTGGTGTCATTATCGAAGCAATTGCAAATCGAATATTTCCAAGCCGCGATAAGATCATATCTATCCTTATTTTATTTGCTGGTACATTGTTTGCAGGTGGTATATTTGAAGGCCTCGGACAAAGTTTTTCTACGAAAGGGATTATCTTTGGACTATTAGCTGCTGTCTCTTTTTCATTCTATGTTTTTGCAAGCGGACGCGTTGCTACAGATGTTCCCCCTTATACGAAAAGCTTTCTTATGACAACAAGTGCAACTCTTATCGTATGCCTATTCTTCCCGCCGACCTTTTTAACAGATGGTGCCCTGCAAGCTGGTCTATGGAAATATGCTTTCTTCCTCGGATTATTCGGCGTTGTTGTACCTGTCATTTGTTTTTCAATCGGTGTACCAAAAGTTGGAACAGGACTTAGCACGATATTAGGTGCAGCTGAATTACCAACTGCTATTATCGCTTCTATTACACTTGTACATGAAGTCGTAACCTTCATGCAGTGGATTGGAATTATTTTTATATTGCTTGGAATTTTCACTCCCCAGCTGCTTACGGCTAGGAAAGAAAGGAAACATAATCGCGTGCATAGCGCTTGAAAAAAATACAGAATTTATATAAAGTAAAACTTTAATTAGTGGGGGTTTTGTTCATCCCCCACTGATTATCAGCCCTCACCAATCGGGCTTTTACGGGCAGTTGATCCCCACCTAACTTCTTCGCTTTCGCTGAATTTTGAGGTGGAGTCTTACTGCCCGTTAATGCGGGATAAAAATATAACTACAATTAAAATAAGTAAATTTATCGGGAGGTATAAATGACTATTTTAAGCATCGTATTTTTTGCTATTATGTGTATCTTCTTCCTAATAAGATATATGAAAGAAAAGAAATTTTACGATTTACTTCTCATTCCCGTTTGTATATATGCAGGAGCAGTGAAAACTCCTTTCGTAGAGTACTTAAACTTTAATACTACATTTAAAATAACGTATGATATTGCAGCTATTATTCTTGTAATCCTTGCTGTACTTTTCTTTTTGAAAGATAAGAAAGAGAATCATACTGCATAACAAAAGACCTTTCATTTACTTGAAAGGTCTTTTTCTCTATCTCATTTTGCCGCTACATACAGCTTCTCTATCTCATGCTCAATTTGTTTTACATCGATTCGCTCAAATAATGGCTGCACGCTATCAATTCTATTCGGCAACGTATTTTGCGGTTCCCAATTTCGGTTCACAATCGACAATGTGCTTCGAACTCTTTCACTTGAAAATGGTAAAAATGGTTCAAGGAGATTTGCAAAATTAGCAATAAGATAAATACAATTATAAATCGTTTCTTCACATGAAACTGGATTATCTTCTCTTTCTTTCCAAGGCTGCCTCTCATCAAAGTATTTATTTGCAAAACGTACGGCATCGAATATTGTTTCTAGCGCCACCTTAAATGTAGTTTGCTCAATCGCCTCTCCTACATTTTTATATAATCCTTCTACTTTATCCTTCAGTTCTACATTGATAGTTCCCTGCGGCACAATGCCATCATAATATTTTTCAATAAACTTTAATGTCCGGTTCACGAAGTTCCCGTATGCACCTAACAGTTCACTATTATGACTGTAAATGAATTCACGCCATGAAAAATCAGTATCACGATTTTCTGGTGCATTTACTGTTAAAAAGTAACGAATAGAATCTGGATTGTAACGTTCTAATATGTCAGGCACCCATACTGCCCAGTTTTTACTCGTAGATAACTTTCTTTTTTCAACTGTTAAATACTCATTCGAAACGATATGACGCGGGATTGCTTCCTCTCCTATTCCAAGTAAAACCGCTGGCCAAATGATGGAGTGAAATGGAATATTATCCTTGCCGTGTACATAATATGTTTGCGCATCGCTATTCCAAAACTCATGATCATCTTTTCCTGTTTCTTCAGCCCAATATTTACTCGCTGAATAATATCCTGCCACTGCTTCTATCCATACGTAAATTTTCTTATCTTCATACCCTTTCACTGGAATTGGTACCCCGATTGGTAAATCTCTTGATACAGCCCTATCTTGTAAGCCTTCCTTTACATATCTTTCCGTTAATTGAATTGCATTATCACGCCATGTTCCTTTTTCTTTTGCGATTTCTACAACTTTTTTAATTTGCTGCTGAAATGTATGCAATGCAAAATAAAAATGCTCTGTTTCCTCTACAGATGGTGTACTACCACATAACTTGCATGTCTTTTCTAACAAATCGAGTGGATCTAAAATAGCTGAACACGCATCGCATTGATCGCCTCTTGCTGCTTCATGGCAATGTGGACATATTCCTTCTACATAACGATCCGGTAAAAACTGCGTACACGTTTTACAGTACGCTTGTTCCACTGTTTTTTTATAAATATAGCCTTCTTCCAATAAACGTAAAAAAACTTTTTGAACAGTTTCATGATGATGCTCGCTATCGGTACGTGTATAGCAATCATACGTAAAACCGAGATCACGAAAACATCGCTGGAATTCTTCATGGTACTTATTAGCAATTTCTTTTGCTGTCACACCTTCTTGTTTTGCTCTAATTGCAATCGGTGTTCCATTACAATCACTGCCCGAAACATACAACACATTCTCACCTTTTGCCCGGTAATAACGTGCTAAAATATCTCCAGGTAACAAACTCGCAATATGACCAAGATGTAACGAGCCATTTGCATACGGCCAAGCGCCTCCAATAAAAATACTCATCTTACATTCCTCCTTTTAAATATAAAAAAGCCCCGCCCTTATCTTAAAAAAGATAAGGGCGGGGCTGTATAAACAGTCGCGGTACCACCTTATTTCGCCAATTACTCACATAATTAGCCTTAACAAGTACGGAGCTATATGCTCTTATACTGTGGTTTTGATAACGAGTACCAACTCTCGTCGCCGCCTACTATTATCATTTGATAAGTTCAGGACGAAGCTCAAAGGCCATTGTTCAAATGAATATTCTTGCTTCTTCTCAGCTACCGAAGCTCTCTGGAAAGAATGTGTTCATCCTACTTTTCCTTTTCAACGCTTTTACGTATAAAAAGTATTGTACGACTTAATCACAGAAAAATCAAACTTTTATTCAGAAAGAAAAGGAAATCCCATCCCCCTGCCGAATAACTATACGTTCACAAAAGGAGTGATAACATTGAACCAAAAACAACTAAGCACTATTAATGAAAAAAGCTGGAATACAGCTGCTTATGAAGCTTGGACGAATCGCCATGGGGCACCGGAGGATTATGCGAAAAAAATCATGGAAGACCCTATGCGCGAGGTAGATCACTATTTACCTTACATACAATCTCCGAAAGGAAAACATATTATTAATTTACTAGGATCAAAAGGGAATAAGGCCGTTGCTCTCGCCCTTTTAGGCTCTGACGTAACAGTTGTTGATATTTCAGCAAGTAATGCAAAATATGCAAATGAACTTGCTGCCGCCGCAGACGTCTCTATTCATTACATCGTTTCTGATGTACTAGATGTAAATCTCTCCAAATCATTTGATATCGTATTACTGGAGCTTGGTGTACTTCATTACTTTCTAGATTTAAAACCACTTTTCAAAAAAATTTCTCAACTACTAAAGCCAGGTGGAATACTTATCCTTCGCGATTACCATCCAATATACACAAAGCTATTAGGAGTAGACCACCCATCGTTTCGAGCAAGTGGAAATTATTTCGATGAAGAATTGATTGAAGATGATGTTGCTTATAGCATTCTTCTTACAGAAGCGCAGAAAGAATCGTTACCGAAAACAACCATCCGTCGCTGGACATTAGGAGAAATTATTACAACACTCGCCGAAGAACATTTTAAGATTGAAAAACTAATTGAAGAACAGGGACCTCATCAAAAGTGGGTCTTCCCTTCTACTGCCCCAGAAGGAATTGAAGAACAAATACCCGGTCTATATACAATAATTGCGCGAGCATGCAAAAAAGGATCCCTTCACGGATAGGATCCTTTTTGCATGCTCGCGCATATAAGTTGAGGTTGGAGATTACCATAATTCTGTAGAATAGGACACAAGATATTTCAACATTTCGTCTCTGACTTACGTCGTCAAAAAGGGGTATGACCAACATAACGAAGAGTAATGTTTTAGTTGATACTGATAATCGTTATCAACTAATTAGAAGTATACATGATGTTATTTCAAATTTCAATAGCATTTCTAATATTTATTTATGGATTTTATGATATACAAATGTATACATTTTAAGAACTTTTTCTAATACCAATCTGACTCCTTCCATTATCTGCTATAATTTTCATTGAACAGATTAATAACTTCATAATAATGTTTTTATTAATTCCGCTTCAAATATCTATAAATCATAATAAACAGTTTAAATGAGGGTAGGGGTAACGATGAAATATGTTAGTATTCGAAAAAAACTACTGTTCACACTCTTAAGCATTTCTTCTTTATTTAGCATTGCTCTTATTGTTATTCTTTCATTCGCCATGAATCAAGCAAGTGAAATCGAAACGTTAAAAAATGATGTATCGAAAAGAGCGACGATTTTAAAAGAACGTGGCGATTGGTTCCAGGCACAAGTTGCTGGTTTACAAGAATATTTGCTATCACATGATCAAAAAGGATTAGATAAGTTCAACCGAGAAGGGAAAAAATTAGCTGATACTAGAGAGAAAGTAACAAGTGACAAGAAGCTCCCAGAAGGAATGAAAGAAGCCATTTTAATGGGAGGAAAATGGCGTAGCGTCATAGATAATGAGGTACTACCTCTTGCGCATGAAGGAAAATGGGACGAAGCATCTAAAATTGCTTTAGCACAAACAGATTATGTAAATGATCTGTTAGGTCGTTTTAATAAATATACAAATGAAGAGAATGAGAAACGTGACGCATTAATTGCTGACGTCGAGTCTTCTTCATCACTTATTCAATATATTATTTTCTTCTCACTCATTACATGTACATTAACGTCTATTTTATTAGCATGGTGGTTCTCTGGTAAACTCGTTAAACCAATTCGACAAATTGATGAGAAGTTGAAAGAATTAGCTTCTCAAGATGGAGATTTAACGGCTAGATTACACGTAACGAGTAAAGATGAAATTGGTGACATTGCAAATTCCTTTAATCAAATGCTCACTAACTTACAGCATATAATAAAACAAGTTCAACAAACATCAACAAGTGTAAAAGAAGCTTCCGAAAATGTATTTATCGAAACAACCGCTTCTATGGAAAATACCGCAAGGACACAAGAAACTATGAATGCTCTTGAACACAATATTCGTTCACAAGTTTCTAGCATTGAAGAAAGTTCAACCTCAATGGATGACATGGCAACGAGTGTTCAGCGTATTGCTGAGGCCGCCTCTTCTGTTACTAGTTTAGCTGTCACAACCTCAGAAAAAGCAGATGATGGGAATAAAGTCATTGAGAAATCTATTACACAAATGCATACAATTAACGAAGCTGTTAACGCTACATCACAAGTAGTTGAGCGACTCATTACACATACAAATCATATCGATACTGCACTTCAATCTATTTCTAATATCGCCGAGCAAACAAATTTACTCGCTTTAAATGCTTCTATTGAAGCAGCTCGTGCTGGTGAACACGGCAAAGGATTCGCTGTTGTTGCTGATGAAGTTAGAAAACTTGCTGAACAATCTCAACTAGCCGCAACTGACATTAACCATTTACTGCATCAAATTCAAGCCGATACAAAAATAGCAAATGACATGATGACACAAGGTCAAGCAGAGGCTTCTGAAGGAATTACGGTTATTCGTACCGCTGGATCTTCATTCTCAGAAATTGTTAACCACATTAACAAAGTCTCTACGCAAATGCAAGAAATGTCTGCAACTGCTGAAGAGATGGCTGCAAGCTCTGAAGAAATGAACGCAGCTTTAAATAATATCGCTTCTATTTCAAACGAAGTTGCTGCAGAAACATCACAAACAGCACATTCGGCTGGTGATCAAGTAAACAAAATGAGTATCGTGGCTAACAAATCATCTGAAATGAAAACCATCGTACAAGAACTTGAAATTCTCGTTTCTCATTTCAAAACAAACGCTTAAAGTGAAAATGACACAAGCTCAAAGGTATAAGAAAGAAAGTTTTACAGTCTCTCTTTTTTCACTTTAAAATATCTCTTTCTATCTCTCATTCCGTCTGCTATAATTCCTAAAGGAAATAAGAAAGCTTTATTCCAACTGGAGTAAAGCTTTCTTTCAATTTTTTACATTTATTAATTCTAATACTAAGATTTCACAAAGGAGGCTTTTTATCATATGAATTTTGTAAGTATCAGAAAAAAACTTATGTTCATGATGGGAACGATTTGCGCTTTATTCGGTATCGCCTTAGCATTTATTTTATTTTTTGCTATTGACCAATCTCGTAAAGCTGAAACATTACAAAAAGAAATTTCTCCACTGGCAACAGAATTGAAAGAACGTGGAGATGCTTATCAAGTACAGCTCTCTGCTTTAAGAGGTTATTTACTACAACATGATCAAGTCGAATTAGACAAGTTTAATGAGATGAGTAAACGTCTTGAGGATTCAAAAGATAAACTTCTTTCTAATCCAAATCTTTCTTCGTCCGTAAAAAGCACAATGGAATTAGGGTCTACTTGGAGAAAGTTCGTTGAAGAAAAAGTATTCACTCTTGCAAAAGAACAAAAATGGGAAGAAGCTTTACAAGTAGCTTCTTCAGAAAACGGAACTGTCTATAAAGTAATTGGTGACTTCACAAATTATAGTAATGAACAAGCTACATTACGTGAACAATCTATTGAAAAAATTGACCAATCTGCACTCTTAATCGAATATGTTATTTTCTTATCACTTGTTATTTGTATTGTCGCTGCAATTATTCTTGCATGGTGGTTCTCTGGTAAACTTGTGAAACCAATTCAACAAATTGACACGAAACTAAAAGAGTTAGCTTCTCAAGAAGGTGACTTAACGGCACGTCTACAAGTAAATAGCAACGATGAAATCGGTGCTATCGCAGCATCATTTAATAAAATGTTAGAAAACCTACAACATATTATTAATCGTGTTCAAAAAACATCAGTGGAAGTACAAACCGCTTCTGAAAACATGCTAGAAAAAACGAATACATCACGTGAGGCGACAGTAAGAGTCCAAAGCTCAATGTCTAACTTAAACGCAAGTATTCAATCACAAGCTTCTAGTATGGAAGAAAGTTCAACTGCAATGGACGATATGGCAGTAAGTGTTCAACGTATTGCTGAATCTGCTTCATCTGTAGCGGAACTTGCTGTTGCCACATCTGAACATGCTAGCGATGGAAGTACCGTTATCCAAAAATCCGTTTCACAAATGACAACGATACACGAAGCTGTAAATGCTACGTCAGAAGTGGTTGAACGTCTAATCACTCATACGAAATATATCGATACCGCTGTACAATCTATTTCTAATATCGCTGAGCAAACAAACTTACTTGCTTTAAATGCTTCTATTGAGGCAGCTCGTGCTGGCGAGCAAGGAAAAGGATTTGCTGTCGTAGCTGACGAAGTTCGAAAGCTTGCTGAACAATCTAAAACAGCTGCAACAGACATTAATCAATTACTACATCAAATTCAAAATGATACAGAAACTGCTAGCTCTATGATGTCTCAAGGCCGTTCTGAAGCATTTGAAGGCATTCATGTTATTCGTGAAGCTGGTACTTCTTTCACAACAATTGTAGAACAAGTAAATAAAGTATCTACTCAAATGCAAGACATATCAGCAACTGCTGAAGAGATGGCTGCAAGTGCTGAAGAAATGAATGCTTCACTTAATAACATCGCTTCTATCTCGACTGAAGTATCCAGCGAAACCGCCGCAACGGCACAATCTGCTGAACAGAAAGTTATCGTTATGAATGAAATGACAGTAACTGCTGGAAAAATGAAACAAACAGTTGAAGAGTTAGATCAACTCGTATCTCATTTTAAAACAGAATAGATTTTCAAAAAATATCCCTCTTTCAAAGAGGGATATTTTTTTTGAGCTCATTTCCTGCACATTATGCTCATTTCCGTTATAATGAGAATCGATATCATTAAAATATAGGAGGGGCTGCTTATGTCACAAGAAGCATTTGAAAATAAATTATTGGATAATTTAGAAGCTGTTATTGACCCTGAACTAGGTGTTGATATCGTTAATCTTGGATTAGTGTATGATGTTACAGCAGATGAAAATAATAATGCTGTCATTACGATGACTATGACTTCTATCGGTTGTCCAATGGCTGGGCAAATCGTATCAGACGTTAAAAAAGTATTATCAACAAACGTACCTGAAGTTAATGAAATAGAAGTAAATGTCGTTTGGAATCCACCGTGGTCGAAAGAACGTATGTCACGTATGGCGAAAATCGCATTAGGTATTCGCGACTAGCGGAATAAAGTGAAACTTTATTCCGTGGGGGTTTTGTTCATTCCCCACTGATTATCAGCCCTCACCAATCAGGCTTTTACGGGCAGCAGGGCCCCCACCTAACTTCTTTGCTTCCGATGAATTTTGAGGTGGGGGTCTTACTGCCCTGCAAATAGCGGGATAAAGAAAAAAACCTGACATTCTTGAAGTGAACCCGAATAGTGGTACATGAAAAAAACACCTCCTGAATTCGCATACT